>JAUBNQ010000002.1:9819491-9845855 GCA_032353495.1 Ctenopoma kingsleyae | reverse complement strand
ACACACTAACCCACAGACAACGCACAGAACTGAACAGGAGTCAGAACTGGTCAGTGCAAATGGTGGCGGATTAGATTATGTTTACTTTTACTTAAACAAGAGGAGCCACTGTAAAGTGAGATGGGTAAAATTATGAATAAAATAGAAATAGTAACTTCTCCTAAAAATCGTTCTCGTGCTGAAGTTTATCTCTGTGAACTTTTTCTTGAGGCACTAGAGTATTAAATGATCAAGAGCATGCAGACCAAATCTTTCTTTTGGCTACACTGTGCCTGCTTTTCTTCTTTCCATCTAAATTAAAAGCAAAAAGTACTGGTTGTGTGATACTGCACCTCTACCTGTCCATCAATACATGAAAATAGAAAAGATCAAATTTATGAGTGAAGAAAAAGAAGCTGCTGTAAAAAGGTGTTGTGTTCTCAAATTCAGGTCTTGTACAGTAGATTAGGAAGTCAGAGTCCTTCAGTTTTCTTAGAGTAACCCTGCTTTTCCCTGTGATGAAGTCTTAAAGATCTGAGGAGCATCAAGAGACATATCTAAGAGAAGTGCCTTCAGTTTTTATTCATGTTCCTTCCCATTTCTTTTTCAAGTGATCTGCAGCTTCAGAGCGAGTAAGGTGAGGGAGAGAGACGGAGAGGGAACGAGAAGGAGGGAGAGGGAAAAAGAGAAGTGTTTTTCAATAGAAATGAGGCGAGTCGAAGTAGGCTCTTCAGTCGGGCTGAGGCTGTCACTGCTCAGTTCAAAACATTCTGCCACGCAAAACAGCCAAAAGCCCCCCAAACCTGTTATATGACTTCACTTTGAACATCAGGGAAATTCATTCACAGGCAGGTCAGGCTCTTTCAAACTTTCAGAATTATTTTAACCAGTTCAAAATAATCAGTACATTTCTGGTGGTAAAACTCTACAATTAATTTTATTTGTTGGTCCACGAAGTTTGTTTGGTCCTTTAGTTTTCTTTGTCAATGGGGATCATTGTCTTGCTTATTGGCAAGCAACTAGGAGTGAATTTGTCATAACCACAAGCATGCACTGTAAAGACACACGCGCGCACTCACACACTCACACACACGGTTCTCATATTCTGGAGGACAGCTGCAGGGGTGTGGAAGCCTTGGGAAAATGCATCATGGAATCAGGCCAATCAACTTCCTGTGCAGCCAGCACCTGTTTATTCCTCTCTGCTGCTGACAATTTCACAATACGAAGGGATTATGAAAATATACAGAAATTAATACACACAATTAATGCAATCCATTGCTGTCACACACATGCCTTACTTTGTGTTTTTTTTACTGAAGTTGCGCAGTACAGTAAGCACATATGGTTTTTTGCTTGCATGTTTGTCACTGAGGTTTATTCAACAGAGATTATGCAAATTTGAGTCTATTACACACCCTGCCCTAATTCACTAAACCCTGTTATAATTAAGACACACATCCACCATGGAGAAACCCACACACTATCACACACACACACACACACATATATCACAATAATAAAATGTTACCTTGAAATATTCCCTCGACTAAAAAGAGAGATGAAGAGATGCTGAGATGATGACAGTCAATACGCCTTGATGTTTTTGTCACTCAGACAACAGGAAGGCTGAGTGCGTGTGTGTGCACACGTGTCAGCGTGTGCCATGAGAGAGTAGATGTGCACGTGTGTGCATGTGTGTACAAGCTAAGGGGGGTGGTAGACGATCTTCTCTGAAGCGGCCCAGGCAGGCATCAGCACTCAATCATCCCAGATCTGCCAGACGACACCAGCAGAGAAAACACATTACCCGTGTTGTGTCGCCTCGTCGTCTTCTGTTGTCTTCTCTTTATTATATTTAGGGCTGCCTTGCCTCGGGGTCAGGTGACAATCTGCATTCACTTTCTACAAGTTTTCTGGAAACTGTCTGGAGTTTTTTTTATTTCTTTTATTTTTTGTATTATACATTTCAACATTTTTTCTATCCTTCTGTTAAAGGGGAGCTGTTGATGGTTTTTAATCCCTACATGAGTCCCTTTGCAGATGACTCTGCTGGCATGGTGTCAGAAAGAAACTAACAGAGAGCAGTGCTACGCATTAGACAAAAGATGAATACCCTCAGAAGGGAGGGAGGGAATGGAGAGAAGAGGCAAAGAGCCCATTTGAAGTGCTTGTCTAAGTTTTAGTAAAATATGAGTTCTTTGTAACGGCATATAAATATATAAATGAAACACTTAAAGACATTATCAGGCACTTTCATTCCCCCTGCCTTTTGTGTGCTGGTTGAGGTGGGAAACAGAAGGGAAGTAAACACATCTGCATATCTGAGTCATTGGTTCCAAGGGAGCTGTTATGGGCTGTCTTTGCAAATCTCTTCTCTCTGTTGCTTACAGCCCATCAACAACAAAATCAACCCCCCTACACTGCTGATGCCAGGTCAGATATTTCACCAGCTTTGTAACTGATGTGGTTAGACTTGAGAGTGGCAAATCTGATTGCAAATCTCCTGATTTCAAAAGGCTGTGCACTCTTTTAGTTTATCTTTTCTCAAGTTTGAACACATGTGCCCCTGGTCTACAGCAGAGGAAGGTGGCATATTTGTCGCTGCCGTTTAGTGTCCTCTTGACGTTAAGTTGGCACAGTCGGTGTAACGATGTGGGCCAAGACCGGTCAGGCCCTCTGTCTCCACGGTAGCCATCACCTGGACAACCAAGCGTGCCAACCCTGAGGGATCAGAGTAATGGCATCACCTGGCAACAAGTATGAAGCTGGTGACTGGAATGGCCCCGCAAACACAGTAATTTTACCCATCTTATCCTCCACTGTCAGTAAATACTAAATAAATATTTTTTTAAACAAATCACAGCTGTTTTATCTAGTGCTACAGAAGTAACGGTCCCAATGTACCTCTGAAATATTTTATTAGTTAACGTGTACCCCCTAATAACAAAAATGGTCAAAAATGCCTACAATGTAAATCTACCTGTATAGTTATGGCACAACATACAAAAAAATTCCACTAAATTTTGAGAAATTATGGTCAATGTTTAAATCTAACGCATTACTGCAAATATATATTCAGCCAAACACAAAAATGCACAAAAGCACCTTCTGATCACTACTGTTCATAGCAGGATGTCAAAGAAATGAAGCACTTTGTACTCCTTTGTTTGTGTTTCAATTGCCATGCCTAGTTTTCTTCTAACCTTGAGATCCTTTCCCTTATCTGCTGCGCTAGTTCACTTTTCTGTGTGTTTCTGTGTTCTTTCCTTCTGGTCATTGAAAGGACTCTTTCACTAAAGCTGTCACCCCCAGGACCAAGCTCATACAACAGGAATAATGACCAACTATTCTGCTCTGTCGCAGAAAACCAAACAAGGTTTACAAAGAAGAAGGACTCTAGGGGTCAAGGCTGAGCTCTGGCTCTTACGTACACACACATTTGCACACATTTATGACTTCCACTTTCCTACGTATGTCCCCAGTGAGTAGGGGTCACTATAGAAACCTTGTCTCCTGTAGAAAATGGCTTGGATGCTGTGATGAGGTGTTGACCAAAGTTTATCGATCCACAAGATTTGGTGCCTGTTTCAGAGAAAAATCTTGTTCTGCATTGCTGAGACCTGCAATCGATACAAAGAAATCCCTGGAAACAAACTTGATGAATTTATACTCTTGAGATTTTCATATGCAGAGTTTATGGGTTGTGTTTATATGTTATTTCTGACCTGTTATTTGTTCCAGTAGATCATTCTTAGTGCATTCTGTTATGCTTTTGTATGCTGGGTTTGTATCTATATACAGTATCTATGTGTGTTCCATGGGTACTTCCTGTGGTTATGTCTTTGCAGCATGATTCATGACTTTCGGTGTTGTTTCAGAGAGAGAAAATTCACACTATATATTTGTCTCTTTCCAACACTCTGTGTCACACTCATAGATATGCTCATACACAAACATATACACTCATAAACACAAATGCTGTTGTGCAACTGTGTTCCAACTCCCACACAAACAGACAAAAATGAGTGCATCTTCATTTATGCTTTTTGGGGTAACTGACACAAATGAACCAAAAATATCTTTCACATGCGCTCACTTTGTATCTCCTCTGACGAGCAGCTCATGATCATGATTATAAATACCATAATCACATAACAATAAGCAATATTTGCTCGGTGTTGTCTTATAAATTCATTCAAATAAATAAGCTGTTTATGTAACAGATTACTTTCAGAAATCTGTCTCTTAGTTTGACACTCCACTTTGCAGGAAGTGCTGCAGCACATTTATTTCTATAGTACAAGGGATAAAGTCCTGTTTTGTTGTCCTGGGAAGGCTGTCTGTTCTGTGTGCATAGCAGAGGTCACGGCAAACAATAGCCCACGGGAAGAGAGAGCAGCTACAAAGGCATGAAAGTTTTATTTGTGTGTGTAAACTTGTTGACATTGATCTAGATGAAGAAGAAAGCATAGAAATAATTCAATTTATTCAAAGCAACAGCAGCATGTTATGTCTTTTGGTCACCTTATCGCCATTGCCTATCATATTATCTTAAAGGGGAAAGTCCGCACACAGGAAACTTTACAGTTCACTTACAGTATCCACTTACAATTCAGTCAACAATTTTCCTTTTTCAAATGAAGCCACAACTTCCTCATTGCTGACTTTCCACGCCTCTCTTTAGCTCTCTTTTTGTTTTTTTCCGAATGTTGCGTCACTGGGTTGTGGTTTTCACTACTCACAGTACACAGGAAATGTGTTGTGGCACAACAGGTCCCTGTCACTGTTTCCACTCCTCAGAGAGGACCACAGCTAAATTTAACACCAATAACAAGATCACAGGTGCCCAAAATATTCACTTCCACATACATAGTGGTTTAATTTAACTACTCTGAGCTATTTATACTTAACCATGTTAATATACTTATGTCTGGGCTGGGGTTAAGTTTACTGTGTGACGCAGTCTGCCACAAAGGAAACAGCATAAGCCAATTAACCAGCCTTGGGGTTAGAGAGGAGTTAGTCAAGTCAAGACAGTTAGCTCCAAAGACTTGAACTGCTCATGATGATCACATGAATGGAGGTTGGTCAGAAAATCTCCTGTCTGGTAGCGGCATCTGTGACAATCAGACACCTTACTGAGAGCATAGTTTTGACATACGTGGTCGTCATTGATCAGTTTATTGGCTTACCCCTTTATTTCAGCTAAAACTCTTTCCAAGACAGAGAAAAACACAATTATCGAAGTCTGTTTTCATAGTACTTTATACAAATACACGTCATGACTGAGTTCAGGACAGTTCCCTTCAACAGAAGTCAAATTTAAGGAACTGAAATGTCTACTGTCTCAAAACCTAAGATCTGCTCCCGCTAAAAATAGAATACGATAGACTATTTTAATTACATATATGGTTCATGTGCTTAGTACAACAGAAAAAGGAACTAGGAAAAAGACTGTTCCTACTAGTATGAAGAAGAGACATACATGGAAATTCAAAAACATAAAAGGAAGGGTGCGCAGAAATGTCAAAAATAGAAAAACGATCCAAAAAGTTACATGGAGACAAGAACTAAGTAAGAGAATATGGATCAATCACACTGAGAAGAGACATGAGTGAAGCTGCATAACGCCTTCAGATCATTTTCAGGAATCTATGTATGAAGGACCAGCAGTATCAATATCACTTCCTTTATGTGGAGGAGCTCCTCTCTCCACTCCGTCTTTGTGTCGAGGGTATTGTGAGGCCTCAGCTAAACCCACCTCTGTGCGCTGAGATTGAGATGGGGTGCCGGTGGTCTTGGACCACAGCCAGGATCAGAGTGGGTTTCACGCCGGCTAAAGTTACGCATTACTCATTGTAACTAGCTCTGCTAACTCAGTCTGGCTTGGAGCAGAAGCCAGTAGTGAGACATTTACCCTGTACAATGCAGAGTCATGTTGGCCAATGTCTGGTCAGTGTCCATGCTGATAGGTATAAATCAGAGAATTTGACTGGCTCTAGTCTCTTAGTTGTATTTCATCATCTTGTTTTTTTTTTATCTTATTTCCTCTATCCTACTCACTCACTGTTATTTATCCCCTACATCCTTCCCTAACTCTCCACCTCATGCCATTCCTGTCCATGTAGGTCTATAGATACAGTGATGTAAGGTAGTGTTGTAGGGCTTTAGAAAAAGCAGATTAGCTGTTATTGTCACTAGTAGAAAATGAGCCAAAGGGCCTGCTATAAATAGGCAGATTTACTCCACCCCACTACTAAGGGCTCAGCAGGAGATCAGGCTCGACAGCGTAACTTTAAGGCCAGGGTCAGTGTGTTACTATGGTGACACGGCTACAGCAGTGTGTGTGTGTCAGGGGATGAGAGTGTACATGGATATGTGAGTGTGTGTGTGTGTGTGTGTGCGCGCGCGTGCGTGCGTGCGTGTGTGTGTGTCCTCCCTTGCTCTCTGGGTCCTGTGTCTCTTTAGCAGCAGCAGCAGTCAGTCTTCCAGCCCCTACAGAGAGAAAGCATGTTGGGTAACAGCAGTCTGGAGTTCCCCTGGACTCGCTCCAGACCTCCTTTCCCTTCCCTCCTGTCTCTCTCCCACAGTCCCCCCCCCCTCCCCTCTCACCCACCAGCTTCCCCTTCTCCCCGCTGGCTCATTCACTTAGAGTGATATGGGTTTAAACATGTGTGTGAGTGGACATGCTGGGCTGTTCCCAACAGTCCATACAGAATAACTGCTGGTTTATTTGTCCTGTTCACAGCAGGCTGTCTCCCTTTGACATTTTTAGTGTTTTCAACATCACCCTTCCTCTAAACACTGCTCTCATACCATCTTTCTATTAAACCCTGTGGGCTCAATCTTCCTATTAAACCATTATGTAGAACTGATCTAAAGTCAGTGTCTGCTGTCTCAGCATCCTGCCACATCTGCTCTGACTCATTTTCTCAAGTTGCCCGTTTTGAATATGAGAAACAAAGGCAGCTTTCTAAACTTTGAAAGTCAGTTTGTACCTATTTTTGGCCAAGCCCAGTCAGAATATCATCATCCACATCGTCATCATGGCAACTTTTGGGTAATGTGTGATGAAACATTTCAGCTCAAAATGTGTATCTCCTGGGGGGATCGTAAGGTGGGCAGACAGTTTCAGAAATCCCTTCAAAGAGGTTTACAGTAAATTACATGATTCAGGTACTGAGAAGGAAATTATCCAGTTTCTTGTTTGAGATGATTCAAAAGTTCAAGTACTCACCTTTGTACATTAATTTATGGTCAGATCCCAGTTTGGTTCTTTTGTTTTTGCTGATTTTGTAACTTTGAAAAGCTAAACAGTCAGATCCCAAAAGTCAGAAATGGGATGATGACACACTGACAAAGTAGGTGTACAAACGTGCAGGATGTCAACAAGGCAGTACAATTACTGAGAGGGCCTGTTTTAGCATGTTTACCTGCACCCACTCCATTCAGTGTTTAGCCTCCACACCAGAGGAACAAGCTGCCGCATGCTTTTGCCACAAAAGCACACAACAGTAACTCACCCTGCCTTGCACCCAGCGCTGACAAAGCACAGCGTCACAGTTTCCGAAACCTCTCCTTCCACTTTTGCATCACCTTGCATGCAGCATAATAGAAATGTCAGTGTGTTTTCGTGTGAACTGACAGATCACACACAGGATCTTTGAAAATAGATTGAGTTATATAGATTGCATACTGTACCGTACATTAAACTGTACAGAGGACGTGGCACCAAAAAGGAGACATTTCCACTTTTGTTTATTTGCCAGTCTTTTAAAAACAGAAAAAAGTTAATATTATTATCCATATGATATAAATTAAAACAGCTGCACTGGTAGTTATTTAAAAATTACACACAGTACACAAAACGAGAAGCAGAAAACCAAGTGAGCAAATGTCACTGTCCTGTCTAGCAACTACTGACGTCAGATAAGTCTAGCCCAAGGATATTGTGTGTATGATTATAATGTGTGTATTTTTATAAAGTTTCTTAGAACATGGCCATGTGAGGGTAAGGAGGAGAGGAGGAATACAAGTCTGTAGACCCTGCAGAGTTATTATTAAGTAGATAAGTGACTTAAATTAGATCAGTTTATTTGTCTGGCTGGCCTTAAACAAGACCACATAGTCTGGGATGTCTGAGCCACAGCCACTGAATGAGAACGAAACACAGACAGCTTCCGCTTTCCACCCATCAGTCACACTCCTCTTTGTCTGTCTTTTTTTTATTCCTTTCACTCTATCGTTTTCTCCGACTCAGCCTGGTGATATCACGGAGCAACGGATGCGATGTCACTTCCTGTTTGGTTTTCAGTCGCGCTGCCAGCGACAGAAGTAGCAGCTAACTGACAGCTGTGAGTGGAACTGGAAACATGCAAATAAATGGGGTCAAAGGTTGGCGTTCGCTGATTGTAAGTGTTTGGAACAGCTGCTTTTTAAAGCCACATTAGAGTCAGTGAACATGTTTTCTTTGTTGTTTGGTATTAGACTCACTATAAAGTTGCTGATTGTGAGTGTAATACCAGTGCACAAATCACCACAGGAGTTACGTGTGCTTGAGAACAAGCAAGCCCACATAGTTAAAGGACTATACTCTTTCTTATTTACTGTATATATACATACAGCATACAAACACACACATGTATATACTATATATATAGATATATGCTGTATTACTGTATATATCCTGTATTATCTCTTCTGCCAAAAAAGAGCAGCAGTAAGAAAACTCCAACTCCTTTTCCTCATCATCCGTCGCTAGTTGAGAGTCTCCTGGTGACAGACAGGCAGGCTCTGTGACACCCAGCCCTGGTAATAGAAGGCAATTATAAGCCCTGGCGAGAGCTGTGGCAACGGGGAAAACTTTTATACAGCCCCCCTCCTGGGGCACTGACATGCAGACACACTGAAATTAATTGCTACAAAACATCAGACGAGCTTGACACACACATGTGCATAGTCAAACTCCTGGAAAGGAGAAGAATGAAACAATACACATCATGCAACGTTGCATTGATGCTCGTGAGGAGGAAGAAGAAGAAAGAAAAGGCAGCAAAGAGAAGCAGCGAAAAAACAAGTAGATCCCTTCCAACAAATCATGTTTTCATCTAAATAAAGAAGCCAAAGACAATAGACTTGGGTACCTTGGAGACCAGGAGGACTATTTCTCCATGGCAACCAGTGTGGTGTGTGACAATGCCGCAGTGCGAGGGTTTGAACTGCTAAAGCTGTCTGGGAATGCAGAGATAGATAGAGAGAGAGAGAGAGAGAGACTCAGAGAGTGAGACCCGTGGAGGGCTGTCTGTATGCTCGTAATGAGAACACACACTGTCACAATCCCACTGCGAGAAAAATGGAAGTTCATGACTTTCCAACTCATGTTATTTTCTTTCTTTAACTCTTTAAGTCAATACATAGTGAAATCCTGTTCCTAACTACAGTAAATTATGACACGAAGCCTGCTTATGTTTCTAACAGTGCATATCTAAATATTCTCATTCGTAAACATTTCTCTGGTGTTGCTATGGAGTTGTTCCCCTGTTAGGCTGTTAGAAAAAGCAGCACCTCGTGGCCTTTGTAGAAGATTTATTTTAATTGTGTGGTGTATTGTGGCCAATACACCATCACATATGTCAGACTATATGCTGGGTGTGTGCTGTCAGCACTTGTGGATACATGTACATGCACTGGCTTTTGGACTTGATCATGCGGGTGTAAGTGGGTGTTTGTGTTCAATACGCTACATGCATAGTGTGTTTGGATAACAAATAATGGAAAGTGTTGGTGTGTGTCCTTGTAGCAACTTACGTGTGTGGGCGATAAAGTAAATATAAAACCTTCTTACCTTCTGTTTGATCACCTCATACATGTTTATAATCCTGGATTTAATTGAGATTATTGTTCCACAATCTTGAAGACAAGATTTTTGTTTGATACTAGGGCTCAGACTGAGGCTACTGAATGTCTTTTACTAACTGCGCACTAATGCAAGTCTCAACGCCATCCTCACCCATTTCTCAGTGTCAGCATCACCCAACAGCCATCAACATGCAGTCTCCTTTGTGTGTCTTTATTTTTATTTGCAGTGCTCTTTATAGAAATTCATTACACTGTCTGACGCCAGCGTAGGCAGAAAAATATTCCCTCTGCTCAGCTGAACTCTCACCCTCCTTTAATGTAAATACTGCTCATCAGTCACGTTTCTCCCATTAAGGTGAATGTGTACATTATGTGTGAATCTAGTCTCCTTAATCCAGTTGCGCCATTAACCTGCACACCCAGTCGTTTTCAAGTCCTTGCATGAAGAGAGAGAACGAGAGACAGCTTTGACCCTGTTCATTTATAATAGATCTTGTCAATTTAAAGCATTAGAGCAATTTAGATTACTTAAAATTACTCATGACTTAAAATGATTTATTGTTTGAATGTTTCAGAGTTTGAGTTCACTAAATCACCTGGTCAATCTTCAGTCCAACTGACCCAAAGTGACATTTGGCCCTCAAGCCTCAGCTCCTGAAAAACCCATTGCCCCATAAGCCAAATGCTTTTGACAGTTATTCATTTATTCATTCCTCCCTCCTTTCATTCCTTATTTTTTTGCCTTGGAAATATGCAATGGATGTTGCAGTTAGTGTTGTTTGTCGTCTTGTCTATCTGCCTCGTCAGCCGTCATGCCTGTTGACATATGGCACTCGGAGTTAAATGATTATTGTATGATTGTAAAGGATTGTGGGTCTTTCTGATGGAGACCTGTCTCCTCAGCCCTGTAGGCTATCCCACATCAGCAGGCTCCAGCTGGGGTAGAGGGGAGGGTTGGAGGATGGCAGCAGGAGGGTGGGGAGTTGGGCTTACCTGAATCAACCTGTCATACCTGCCCTCAGGCCCACCTGTCAACAACCAAGCGACAGTCACTTTCTCTTCCACTGTCTCTTTCACTCAGTTGCTTTCTGGATCTACCTTTCCATCACTTCCTATTCTTCTCGATCTCTCCTACCCCATTTATCTCCCTGCCTCTCACCCTCTCTACTCCTTCATTTTAGTTCTGACCTGACACTACAAAACAAATAACTCACCTGAGCAGATGTGCCTCCCTCGGACTGTCATTTTCACTTCACAGCAGGTTATTGGGAACAGCTTTGGCCACCGGACCCAAGGAGACGATTTATCTTGGCAACTTCTGATCTGACTCAAAAGTCAAATAAACTCTGGAGAACAACTTAAAGGTCTGTGTGTGTGTGTGTGTGTGTGTGTGTGTGACTGTGTATGCGTGTTCACTTGCCTTGGCTGTTTGTATAACACCAGGCTTAGACAGGTCATCCTTTGAGAGACAGGGTGATTTCAGGGTAAGTTTACCAAATTTTCACTGGCTCAGGATTTGTGTTTATACCTCTCAGTTCAGAGAGGAAAAGATAAAAACCAAACTATCTTCCCTTTTTTGCGACTCTCTCAATAAACGACAGAGGCCAAAAAGAGAGAAAGGGCATGACTGTCTGATGCAATAATAAACCCTCGCTGCTTACAGCCGCTCATCCACATAAACAGATGTGCACTGGCAGATATCCATGCATCTGTGAACTAATGCTAAGTTTAAATTCCTGACAAAAATCTCAAGACCCTAGCAGAATAAAAACAGGTCTGTGAGTCTGGATGTTTTCTGTCTGACCTGAGTACGTATGTACATGAGTCACACCCCAACTTGTTCACTTAAGACAACAAACCAGTTGCTGCTCAGTCTGGACGCTGAGGCCACATGTTTCTGCCTCCCTCATTCTGTGTCTCTTCCTGTCTCGCTCTCTGACATTATGAAGACGTCAGCAGTGTGAAAAACAGTTGGTTTTGGTCTTAAAGCTTAAACTTAAAATGAATAAATCTGGTGTAGTCTGCCTGATTTCCTCCTCAACAAATGGACTTTAACACAGGAAAGTAGCAGCCTTCATGTTTTACTCTTCAGGTATAGTTTGTACATATATATGTGAGATGAGCCAAATCTCATTGCTTATCAATCAATAGCACAGCAGGTATCATTACATATCTAGGCAGGTAAAAAAAAATGTAATTGAATATTTTATTTTCAACAGTGGCCTCAGTGGTCATCGTTCTTTCAGCTGATCTGTTAAACTTGTGCACTAAGCATCAAACAAAAAAATTAAGGACTGTAACAATGAAGAGCTGGCCTATTTTGTTGGGGTCTTGCTACCTACAGATTATAGTATACACAGCTCAGGCAAACACACAAAATCCCTTAAATGTTATCCAGTGCTGTCTTGCAGCTGCTGCACGGCATGGGGAAGCCCCGACTTTCAGCGCACTGCCGGTGACTCATTGGAAGCTGAAAGGTCAGGGGTCAGAGCTTTTGTCACAGGCATCAAACAAACAGGCTGGGGGCTCAGTGAGTCACACATCCTTGGGGATACATTGAGGCCGGTTTGTTGCGGCCTTTGTGCTGTGTTCGGTAATTGTCTCTCTGTCACCCACCACCTTCAGGAGACAACAACAGACAGATAAGCACATAGAGTAGCTATGCAATGCCAGGGCCCTGTTCCTGTGTGATACACTAACACCAATCCTGCTCCACAGCCTGGGGGGGCAATACGACAGGGTAGGATGCCTGCAGTGACTATAAAGTGCTAGCACAATGTCTTTCAAACATAACCATTACCTAAAGCTTTAGCAGGTCTGCTCCCACAGTAAAAGAAACATATGATCTTAACCACAGATTATCATACGCCACTAATACAAGGTCAGCATTCCATTGATTCCTGGACTCTGGCTGCTTCAGAGCAGCAACAGGTGGTGTGCTTCGGCATTGTACTGTAATGGGCTGTGTTAAATTTCAGTAAGTGAGCCAAGGTTTATGACGGCTGGAGTGTTGAATGGAGGTGTCAAGTATTTAAACAGACATACAGCACTGGATATCTTCATTGATGGCAGTTTCCAGAATCCCATTAGATCCATTTGGCTTTTCACACATGTCAATTAGTCCAGAGATTTTCCGCGACCCTGTTATATTGCCAGTTTCCTCGACGGTTCCAGCAGATTTTATCCCACTTATGCCAGTTCATCTTTTCCCAAGTACATCTCACTCTGTATGTTAAAGGTCAGGCCGTACACTCCTGCCTTCTATAAAAGCTGGGAGAAAAATGACATTTATCAAATACCCTCCTATCGTGTTCCCTGCTCCTTTCCCAAAGACTGTATGACTATGGGCTAATATTCGGCCTGTCACTCTGTCCAAGATGATCAGGCCTCTGCTCTTCTCCCATTTAATTATCAACCTTCCATGTGTGTCATACACATCCTTACACATCCAGGCCAAATTTCATTTTTTATCATCTTAAAATCCACCACTCTCACCCCATCACATTTGATATAGTAAAACTATTATTGCATCAACTGCATTCTGTGCTTCAAAATATCTAAGTACTCTCTTTCTCTCTCTGTAAATACATTATATGCCTCCCTCCCCATCTCCTCTGCCACATTATGTAATATCCACGCTTTGGTAACTGTCATCCTCCACCTTCTAATCTTGGTCCGCCCATCAAGGTAGCTCACCAAGCTGAACACACCTGTAGGCTAGAGGGGAGGGATTGCACCACTCGTTGGCGTGCAGAGCCCTGGAGGTGAGGAGGTGTGACGGAGGAGCAGGAGTGTCTGTCTGTCCTGTCCTCCTGACTGACTGCCTGGCATTGGCTGCTGACAAATGACAGCACAAAGCTTGGTACTTGCTCCCACGTACAGTACGTGGGTGTGAGGATTCTCTCTCGGTATCTCTGCTTTCTATATTTCTGTCGCCCTCACTTTTTCTTCCCACCTTCGCCATCTCTTTTTCTTGAGTTACGTCTCTATTTCTTCATGCTCTCTCCCTTTTCGCTTTATTTTTATGCTCTAACTCCTCTCATCTCTTCCACCTACTCTGTTTTTACTTTTTGGCTTTCCTATCTACTTCCTTGTCTCTCTCAGTGGTAGACTGGGGCATTATTAAATATTAACCAGTGCTCGTGCAGGGTGTGTTTGTGTGTGTGTGTGTGAACTAGGGCGTGGTGGCTGCGTAGGTAATAGGAGAGCCTTTCTTTCTCTCCGGCTGGCAGAGCGTTGGAGTTTCATCAGGCGAGGACTCCTCTGGCTGATTTGTGTGGGAAGAAATGGGGAACACGCCGAGGAGAACGAACCAGCTGACCAAAACACATGCACACACACACACACACACACACACACAGAAACATGCAACAGTGAGCACGCATCGTGAGATTCGACATCCACAGACACACACATACATTAATTCTCCTTCCCCTGCCCTTACAGCATCTGGCTTCCACCCCCTCCAAGCATCAGAGTGAAGGGAGGCCCAAACAGCACATGTGAACTGTTTATCATCTTTATTACTTTATTACTTTTCGGAGAGTTTTCCCTAACCTGATTTTATTACATTGTCATCAGATGATGAGTTCTCTCATCTGCTCTCTCGGCTCTTCTTTGCTTTGCCACAAATTTATTGACCACAGTAATTGATGCATGAAAGTAGCAGAAGATGCAGAGGACCCTGAATTTTGTATCATCGCCTCAACACACGGTCACTCACCATCATCATGACCAGTCTTTTTTTATTGTTTAGATTAGATTAGATTAGATTCAACTTTATTGTCATTATACATAGTACAGGTACTAACACATGCCATGCCAGTAGAGGAGCAGCATCTCCTTTGCTCAAAAAGAAAATAGAAACTCAAGTTTTAAAATACACTTTTAAAACTCGTGTTTCAATTTTCTTTTTTGCAGTGGGAAAACTATTCCCTCGTAAAATACGACACCACGGTGCAGTGTCTCATACCTTCAAAAGTGATTACATTGGATCATTTATACATATCTGACTCTATGAATAAACAACATTACACATTCTCCAGCTGAGCCCTCTGCTTCAGGCTTATTTGGATTTTGTAAAGGAACCTCTGCTCCAGATCATCCATAATATATGACAGAATTTTGCTATCAGTCTAATGGGGGTAAACAGAAAGATTTGCCAGAGGCTAAATGGGAAATGCCTGGGAGAGAATGCAATCCAGCAAAGACCCATTGTGTGTACCTGAACTATGTTTTATGTTTTGTTTTGTTGACACAGCTTTAATGTATTTTTCTGATTGTTATTATATTATTGTGGCACCAACACTTAGATGAAGGGAAGCTTAAACATGGTCTAAACTCTGGTGTGCAGTCAAAAGCAGATGTGCTCACCATCATTGCGCTGCCCTCTCAAACGAACCAACAGTGGCCTATCTCTCTTTTCTCTCTGTGTCCTCCCTTTCTCGGGCTATCTCAAAGTATCCTGCCCACGATGTTTCCCAATGAGGTTGCTCGCATATAGATCCAGTCAGCAGCAAGGGAAACACATTGATTTCCCGTCAGCATACACCGAGGAGTGCTGGCGCGCCAGCCGAAGCTGAAGCAGCCGGGGGGAACATCGGTATCCTGCAGGCGCCCTGGCAGCTGTGCGCAGCGTTGTTAATGCGGCCCATTAGGCCGCTGAGTGGCGGAGAGATTCCATGAATATTGAACCGGGGACACCCCTCAGTTACTCTGATCGGCCCGCACTCGTCAGCATCCGCGACTATCGGTTCTCATTAAATCAATGACACAGCTGAGAGAAATGAAAAGTTAATCTAAATGAAGTTTGCTACCCGCCTGCAGACTTTGCACACTCTTAAATTAAGATTCATATGGCCTTAGATATATCCTTATTTATCTTACATTACAACAATTTATACATAATCAATAATCATAGACTTATAGAAATAAATATAGAAATGAGCAACCGTAACACTCTATTATAAATATAAATGATGTTCCAGCATAAAAAGTGTAAAGGTACTTTTAAATCTTAATTTAAATGAGGATTTAAATGAATCTGCATCATAGATAAAGAGAATTGTTTGAATTTATTATTATTATTATTTATTTCCGTTCTTATCTAAAGTACATGGCAAATGTTCAGTGTTAAGATGTTAAAACATAAAGGTTAATGTTGCAAAAAGAAATGTAAAACAATTCATCTGTTGCACAAAGTCTTTCACATTAACTGTAATCGTTCAGCCTGTGCTTTGAAACTGAGAAGCAGATTTCTGCTGCTGACATTAGTTATTGTTAGCGCTGGACATGATTTGCACTCCAGCGTCTCATTCACTGCCAAAGAGCGATCAGCGCTACCTCAGGAAGTTCCAAATAAGGACAGGGAAATGGAAACCCACCGGAATAGGTCCTTATGTAGTCACGACCTTATAAGGCACGGCGGAGCTAGGCTTTCCGGCAGCAGCAGCGCAGCCTGCTGCACAGATGGGAGATCCGAATCAAATCAGTGGGGCGACGCAGAGAGAGCAAGAATTATGCTGCTGTTTCACGGAGCTGTTTTGCTATGAAGATACCCTGATTTGGGACAGAGGAGGAGCTGCGTTGTCTTCACAATTTACTGCAAAAGCTTAAGATAAAGTCTCTCCTCTCTGCTTTCCCCCCAGGCCAGCGTCATGTGTCTTCCACTGCAGTGCCTAAATATGGGCTTCCTACGCTCCATATATGGACATCTACGTCACGGCAAGAGGGTATAAAAGGAGCAGGGAAACCTCTCAGCTCAGAGAGAGCCCTGAGAGCCCACAAGAGCAACTGTTAGAGCGGAGATAGATAGAGAAACACATAGAACTCCCTAACAGAGAAATATCACACCAAATGTGAAAAGTGAATTAAAACAACATCCAACCAAGAAGGTTTTGACCTGTTTGGACAAGTAATTTAATATATAGAAAAAAATCAAGATTAATCTGTTGATTAATTTTGATAAAACTTAGGGAATGAGTATAAAGGACACTTTTGATTTTTTCTGAAAAGACAAGTGGATCTTTACTCATCTTTAAAAAAAAAAGTGGGAAAACAACTGGACAACTGGAAAACAAGAGCCAAGGAGCAAGACAGACAACAGCATCTTCCTCGGCATCAGCAGAAGTGTGCAGCGCTCCCTGAGCTGGGTTAAGTAATTTCCTCCACCTGCGAGGCATTGCTCTGTCAGTGTGCAACCAGCCTCTTTGCACTCCTTACCAGCCACCAGCGCACCCTCAGTCCTGCAGCTCCAGCACCAGCAGAGGATGGCTGCAGCCAAGACCGAGATGATTCTCCCAGCTCTGCAGATCTCAGAGCCTCTGAGCTTCCCTCACTCCCCCATGGATAACTACCCCAAGCTGGAGGAGGTGATGATGCTCAACCCTGCAGGAACCCCCTTCCTCACCGCCTCCGCACCCGAAGGTGCAGGTTTTGGCTCCGGGGAGCCAGGAGAGCAGTACGACCACCTTGCTGGAGGTAAGAGTGGAAGATTTGCCTTTTTTGCCTCTGGTTCTCTATGTTGCATTTAAAGTTAAATTGAAAATTGGATTACAACAACTACAGTAAACCAAGTAAAGTGTTATGAGAAATACACAAATGTATAACTTCAGTTATTATTTATTTTTTGCTGTTTATTGTTAAATCATATTACTAAACATATTATTAAATTTTATTATTAAAGCTGCAGCTCAGAAGTCTATATTAATTTATTTTATTATGGCGTGTGATGATAATTTTTATACTTAAAGTGGAATTACAGGTTACAAGTACATTCTAATTTTTAAAACTAAATAAAACAAATAATATTAACTAAAATTACTTAATTTTAATTTATTGATAGCTCTATATCTGTTTAAACTCATTGAAGACTTAAACACTGCATGCCTACAGCTCAATTCAAATTGCATTCCCAAAACCAGCTGAACTGCAGTTTTGCGGTAATCAATTGCCTCGGGCTCTGTGATGGGCTTCAAGAATGTGTTTGTGTGTGTGTGTGCAAGACAAGAAGCCTGAAAGAAAGATCGAGAGAATGTGAACAGAGGAAAATGAGAGTATAAAAAGCTTGCACAGCACCTCATGTATAGATTTGGATGAGACAGTTTCAGAGTTTAGGGGGAAAGAGTTTAGTTAGAGGGGTTTTCTCTGTGTGGGCACCTGGCTGATGTGTGACAGAATTGAGGGGTGTCACACTGTCCTCCACTCTGGCAGGATTCCCCCTCACTCTCCCTCTGAATATTGACAGTTTGATTAATGTGTCTTTTCACTGTGCTCCTTGCAGATACATTACCTGATATCCCCTTCAACTGTGAGAAGCCAACAGCAGACCAGACCTACTCCACCCAGAGGCTTCCGCCCATCTCTTACACAGGCCGCTTCACCCTGGAGCCCGCCACCACCTGCAGCAACAGCCTCTGGGCGGAGCCCATCTTGGGTCTCTTCACCAATATCATGGGTAGTGTTGCCCCCAGCTCCAGCTCTTCCTCTGCTGCCTCACAGACGACCTCGGCCTCCTCTTCATCCGTTCCATCCTCTTCCACTTCCTCCTCTTCTACCTCCTCCTCATCTCAGAGCTCCAGTCTCAGTTCCTCCATTCACCACAGTGAGCCCAACCCCATCTACTCAGCTGCCCCAACCTACTCCAGCCCTAACTCTGACATCTTTCCAGACCAGGGCCAGGTTTTTCCCACCTCAGCTGGAGCAGTCCAGTACCCTCCTCCTGCCTATCCCAATGGCAAGAGTTGCAGCACTAGCTTCCCTGTACCCATGATTCCTGACTACCTCTTTCCTCAGCAGCAGGGAGAGATCAGTCTGGTACCGCCGGACCAAAAGCCCTTCCAGAGTCAGTCAAGCCAGCCCTCCCTCACTCCTCTGTCCACCATCAAGGCCTTTGCCACACAGACTGGTTCCCAGGACTTAAAGAGTGTCTACCAGTCCCAGCTGATCAAGCCCAGCCGCATGCGCAAGTACCCCACTAGGCCAAGCAAGACACCCCCACACGAGAGGCCCTATGCTTGTCCCGTGGAGACCTGCGATCGTCGCTTCTCACGCTCCGATGAGCTGACACGTCACATCCGCATCCACACAGGCCAGAAACCCTTCCAGTGCCGCATCTGCATGCGCAACTTCAGCCGCAGTGACCACCTGACAACACACATTCGCACTCACACTGGTGAGAAGCCTTTTGCGTGTGAAATCTGCGGACGCAAGTTTGCCCGTAGTGATGAGAGGAAGAGGCACACAAAGATCCACCTACGGCAGAAGGACAAGAAAGCAGAGAAGGCAGGAGCAGTGGTGGTAACAGCAGCACCAGTATCAGCCGCCTCACCAGCCTCCAGCTACCCCTCTCCCATTACCTCCTACCCCTCTCCAGTGTCTTCTTACCCCTCTCCAGTCACCTCCTGCTACTCCTCTCCTGTTCACACTTCCTATCCCTCTCCTTCCGTTGCCACCACCTACCCATCAGTGTCCATGTCCAGCACCTTTCAGTCCCAGATTGCTTCCTCCTTCCCCTCCTCAGTTGCCTCCAACATCTACAGCTCCCCGGTTCCCACCCCACTATCAGACATGCAGACCACTCTCTCTCCAAGGACAATCGAGATCTGCTAAGAAAGAGCAAAGAGAAAAACTTTTTTTAGTCTCTGCGCCTCTCCTTCCTTAAGGTTCTTTGAGGGGAAAGAAATGAGCATCAAAAGACTTAGTTTTCCCCTCTAAAAAGCACTTTTCTGTCTGCTCCCTGTGCAGTGTTAGGTGAATCTTGAGATTTACCTGAAAGAGACAAAAAGACACATGTCAAGGACTGGGCAAAGACAATAGAAGATGAAAAAGGATTTTTTTGGTTTCTGTAAAACAAATGCGGCACTTCAAGCGCATACGGGATTGAACAGATAGAGAGCAGAAACCAACACTGACAGTTCTCCACTATTAGGTACTCAAAAACCAAGAGACAAACAGATTGCCAGCAGTTGTGGTGCTAAAGCACGTTCGCCCTTGCAGGCACTCATACAGTACAAAAGACATTGAATGATATACATAAGCTACCATATATGTATAGTGTACATGTGCCATGTTTAGTTTTTATCATTCTTTGGTACCATTGATGTGAAAAATTCTTTGCATATTTGCATTGTATTATTTGAAGTGAGCAGGGCCATATTTTCTACATACTTTCTCTATTATGTAGTGATGATGCTGTGATACGTTTTGACATTGTTTGGAAAAAAAATCACTTAAGTATTCAAGCATGAGTAAGAGTGATGTTAGTTTCTGTTTGTAAATATCATCCACTGGTACTATCTCTTTCTCTCTTTCTCACATGTGACATATTGCTTGGTTATATGGAAAAATAGAGAAAAGAAAAAAAAACATTTAAAAAAAACTAAACAAGACAAACGCTCCTGTTATTTGGTGCCTTTTGTGAAGCCTTGCTGATGTTGAGACTTGGCTGCGCGCAAGAGAGGATGCACTGCATCTTGCCTTAAGGTTTGAGGGACTATTTTTGTTACAGAATGTAAGTCATACTCAGAGGGAGGAAAAGAGATGAGCTATGAGGGCACCGCTTCATTTCATTAGAATGTAAGCAAAAAAGGAGAAAAATTATAAAGTATATTTTTGTAAAACTTAAATGTAAATATCCACATCTTCAAGAGCTGGAATGTTGAAGTTACCTACTGAGTAGGCATGGGATTCTTTTGTATGTTATATACATGCAGTTCATTATTTTGTGGTTATCTTTATTTTGTAATTGTGTTTGTTAAAACAAGTGACTGTTTCTGGCTTCTGAACACATTGAATGCGCTTAACTGCCAATGGGATATTTGATGTACAAGATATCCTCCCAGAAATGAAATATAAATAAAAATATAAATATATATGTATACTTGTTTTCATACTTTATTGTTTGACTTTTTCAAATATTTCCATTGGTGCTTCAGACCCACCCTTCATTTCTTCATGTACATCACTTCATACATAACATCATATTCCATCACATTATATGTTAATCATTTGGACAATAGTAGTGGATTTAAACTTCGACTTCACAAAAAAACCCCGCCACTTTTTGATTTAAGGAAAATCTTACAGAGTGTAATCTTTTAAAAACTCTCCATTTCAATTGCTGTTCACCAGATGAACCCTGTAATAATGATAACACTAACGCATGACTCCCATGCCTATAACAACTGAAGATTATGAATTTCTTATCCAAATCTAACAAGCTCTTGAAGATATTAAGCTTATCTGAATTTCCATATCATTTTAGATTTTATGATTTGCACTGGCCCTCACTCTTGCATACAGTAGACTTCCAGCAATTTGATCTTTGAGCAAAATGGCAAAATAAAAAAAAATGTTTTCCTCCTTCTATATGCTGCTTGGAGGACGGATATTTTAAACTGACTGTGCTTAGACACGCTCTGGGTTATTTTCACAGTGTGCAGGTGAAATCCATCACAAGATAATTACCTCCTTTTCCACAAATGTGGTTGGTGAGATGCTGTCACATCGTAGTGAAAGAGCTGTAACACACAATTGGGTAATATCCATGTACGTTAGGCTGAACTGTTGCACGGGTGCAGCTGAACAGTCTGGCCCTGAAGGTTTAACTGCTGTTTCTTTTGGTTTTTCAAGCAGAATATAATAACAGCTTTATCGCTGCTATCATTATTCATCTGCCACCGTTCCTTAGGCAAGGGATTCTTGCTACATATTTGAGTATGAAAATAAAACAGCTTGTTTTTTTTTGCCTATATGTAGACAGGAACCGTTCTAAGTTTTTCTTCCAAAGCTTTGGAGTAATTTTGTGTTGTGAAATGCACTAACCAAAATACTCACAAATGCAAACGCAGCTAAAATAGAAAGCAGGAAAACAAGTGGAAGAGAATGATAGAGAGAAAGGGAAAATAATTAAGATAATTGGTCTCCTGATCCCAAATTGACTTTCTAAATTGGGTCTGATGAGTTGCGTGTGTTTGTGCACACATGTATAAAGGCGTCTGTGTACAATACACACAGCAACTGTCTATAGACTGACTAATATAGTCGTTTCCTGCTGTGTCTCTGTATTCTGCTGCAGCGACGTTTAAGTGTGTAATTGCGTGAAATTTGCTGTGTTAGCAGACATTGTTCTGCTCTTTTTTTTTCTAGGTTCAACCTCAGTGTCCCCATGAAACAGATCTACCTGGACAACACCCTCTCATCTGCTGACACAGTGTGTATGTTTGTGCGTGTGTGTCTGCTTGAGTGTGTATAAACGCTCCCAGATGATATACCAAGATGCGTCAAAAATAGCAAAAGAAGGTAACAGTGGTTCATTTTCTCAGGTGAAATCTACATGATTGCAACTCATACCATCACAAATCAGCACTGTGGTTGATCTCTATGTTGAGTTAAATCATATTGATGTTCTCCACTCAAAAACACATCCAGCTTTTATCTTATTCGGTAAATCTCAAGCCTCGCTGTGTGGCTTAAAATCATGAAATCCGTCATTTCCTGTCATTGTTTACAGCAGTTTTTTTGGTCCCTGGCACCAAATCAAGACCCATTCAGCATCTTTTGCATCTTAACTTTCTTTCTTTTCTTTTGCTTTTACTCAATGTGAAAACCGCAGACTGTGCTTCTCTCAGCCCTTTTTCATGTTAAGAGATAGTATTTCAACCAGTGTTGGTTACACAGGGGAGGCTGTGGCTCGAGTTTGTCACAGTCCATAACCAAATGCTAGAAAGACAGACGGCTGATATCCCTCAAAGTACAAGGGAACTGTGTAGTCCATCATATCCTGTGAGTCAAGGCTCCTTCTCGCAGATCAAAGCTCATGTGCTGGGCCTGTACTGTTTAGGGAGGTGCGAGCAGAGAGTGAGAGGAGTTGGGAGTGCAGTTGCGTTGTGGCTTCACTCTGTCGTAACCCACAATGGAGCCACCTCACGCCCCCCAATGGGTTTCCACTTCAAGAGCCATGCCTTTGTTCAAAAATGTATTTGTTCTCTTATTCTTTTTGGGAACTGTGTAAAACAAAAAAGAACGAATGGTGAAAAGAACCATTCTTTCTCCCTCAGCCCTCCAACCCCATCACAGTGCCACCTCTCTCACTCTCTCTCCGTCACAGTCTCTACCTCTCTCAATCACTCTAGTTGTGCATATTTTGCTGAAGATGCTAATGATCTCTCCCCTCTGTATTCTGATGCAAGGTCTGTCTACACTTTTCCCTTTCATCCGCATACAAATGTGCTCTTATTGCCTCTTCGCCCTCGGGCCTTTTAAGATGCCTTTTTGAAATATGCTGTTTGATAAGCACATCATTGGCCAAGTCCCCGCAGTGATTAGAGCTCTCTTTAATGTGAGCAAGTTAGAGAGTGAATGAGGGCTTCGGGCCCGGCAGCTATCTGTTCCCCTCTGCCCTCACCCCTTGACATCTCTGAGGCCGCTGGGGACAGCCCATTCTTCGGTAGGATGTCCCAGAGCCAAGCTTGGCATGTAGACACCGCTGGCCATCCTCCATTCTTCTCCACATGGAGATTAAGCAAAGGAAGAAAGACACTGGAGAATCATCTTCATAGAGACATGGCACTGTATGCTGGAAGGCTAGATTCCTGTACTTTATCACAGGAATGTGACAGGAGGACTGCTCTCTAATGTCTTTTAAATATGCTCTATTGATCTCATCTTCAGCTCTGCCTAGCTGGGATGTTTTTTTTCATCTTGCCAATAGGGAACACAGAGACGGTCGTCAGGTGCTTTCTCCTGTTCTGCCTTTTGCACTTGACACCTGTTGAGTCTTTTGGGATAAGTAGGTTATATTTAAACTGCTTCATTTCCTGTCTCCTCACAGGTACATTTCAGGTAGATTGCACCATTTACACAGATACACTGTTCAGAATACGTGCCTGGCATATCACAGGTTGAAACAAATATCAGTCATAAACTGTAAGTACAACTAACCTATACTATTGTCCCATCTGTATTCAATTATTTCCTCATGCTGTGAATAAAATACAGATCCACTTAACCTGAAACAACAGATGCTCTGCTTTGCACACAAAGACACACAAGTACATAATAGATAATCAAGAAATCACAGATTTGCTCTCCATTTCTGGGTTAAGATGTGTAACTCTTTCACATGCTAGCAGCGTTCAAAACAGAAAATATAAGAGCAGCACAACTCAAAAAGCATCTTTGATATTATTTGTGGCACACAAAAGAGATTTTTGACGTATCACTTCCACAATAATCTACAGGTGTCCTGGCAACTTTAGCTCTACTTAATAAGCCATGCTTGTTTGAAGTACATGGCTTTGAACAGACAACAAAACAGTGCAGGCTTAAGTACCTCCAAATATGACACCTCTTCAACTCAGCATCAAGAACACTACAGTTTAAAAAAAGGCACCTGGGTGGCTCTGAAATGCAAACAGGCCCTCATAAGTCTTTATGTGTCAAGGCTAGTAAGTGGGCTCGAGTTGTTTTCTTTTCTGTCTGTGAGTCTGCTTATCATGTGCAATCCCTGAGCAAGGTCTGAGGCTGGGTAAATAAATGCAGTCATGCCTCTCAGTGTCTGTTTTTATAAGAGAGATACATGCTCTGCAGCAGATGGCTTCCTGCTGCACATTAGAGGCATGCTTTGTTGGCACTGTGCAAGATCTCAATTCATAAAAATGGAAGTCTTTAGATTGGAGACTAGTGTGAACTAGTGCACTCACTCACCATAGATTTAGGACATAGTGTAGTGGTACATTAGTGGACTGCTGCAGTGCCCTAATTTTGAATCAAAACAAAATCATTGATAGTTCATACTGCTTTTTTTCTCTCATAAACCTGCCTATTTTCATGACCCATTTTATTCCACATGAATACAATAGGGTGCATTTCAGGGTCAATGGCTTTGCTTTAACTGCAGTTCAGCAGTTCAGAAGAACCACCCAGTTGTTCTGAACTGTCACAACGGCACAGATTAGAGATGATAGCTACAGTGCTGCGATTATGTGTGGTACATCTACAGGTTTTGTGCCTGAATAAAACTAAAAACAAATTTACATAATATATATATGGAAAAAAAGATGCTCTTAAAGAGCATCCTGGTCACTGAGGCATTTGCACCACTTTTTGTGATCAGACCAGTGCATCCTCTGATACATCAAAAGCTGAGAGAGAGAGAGTGAGAGGGTAGAAAGCTGCCCCCACCCTCCAGATGTGCCCTGCAGTGACTTCACCACCTGTCATTCAAAAGGTGGAGAGCAGGTGTCTGATCTCAAACTACAGCCACCTGTGCTGAGAAGCACCACACTCTCACATACACATACATTAGATTCTGTAAGGGCACTGCCATTCCACGGTCCATCAGCACTGACTATAACTTAATCTTGTCCAGTGTATTTGGTTGATGCACTGCCAAAAATAATCCCTAACCCACTTATTAGGTAATACCTGTGGAATGAGTTGATAATAAATAATGTAATCCACCACAGAAATAAAGCTTCAGTCACACAACTGAAAAAAAAGAAGAAAATATTATCACTGGTTCAGGGCCAAAAATAATAAAATCAGGACAAAAAACAGTAGAAAGACACATCCTTTGTCTTGGTGTATTATAGTTTTGACTTACACTCTCAATAGTGCTGTGCACCGTGGTTGCTGTGCTTTCATAACGCAGCACCAGGTATTACAAAAGCTGTACTTGTCATCTGGCTGCTGCTAAGCCTCATTTAAAGGCTAAGGCATAATCACATACAAAAAAAAAGGAAATTCCTGTGTGAACAAATGTGCGTCTGTGTGTGTGTGTATTTACATGTCTTTCTATAGTTATATGGACACATTTTTGTTTGACAATGATGATGTATGTGTGTGTGCATAAGTGTGAGTTCATATATGTACAGACAGTATATGTGTGTGTATGCCACATGTGCCTGTATGCTGCAACTGGTGTAATCATGAAGGACTGGGAGAAACGAGAATTGGGGAGGAGGGGAGATATAGTGAATGTCTATCATCATCTGGCCAGGTTTCCTCTCCCACCCACTCACTACAGCTGTCCTCCATGTCTGATGATAGCCTTCCACTGCTATTTTTGTCTCACAGTGATGAGGTGGAACTAATGGCCACTTTCACACCAACTGATGTCATCAGTGTGCTACGCCTGGGTAGCAGGAGGTTGGGTACCTGCTGGGAGCCCCTGTTGTCCACCATCACATGCAAACACACACATCAACACATGCATAAATAGTTTGCGCCAACTGTTTTATACCAAATGTTCTCAGGGGGGCTGTCAGGTAAACCCTCTTCAGGGGTCAGTCAGGAATAGTTGGACATTTTGAGAAATATGTTTTTTTTTTTGCTTTCTTGTGAGTTAGATGAGAAGATTGATACCAGTGTCCAGTGGCGGACCGTAGGGGCCAGCATAGCCTTCTCTGCTGGCCTTGAGATAGTCAGAACCAGAAAATATATCTTTATAATTTAATATACATTTATATTAATGCTGTGTGTATTTTTAACAAATGTCTCATCAATCTGTTATCGTCATTTCAT
>JAUBNQ010000002.1:9800360-9811431 GCA_032353495.1 Ctenopoma kingsleyae | reverse complement strand
ATAGATAGATAGATAGATAGATAGATAGATAGATAGATAGATAGATATTTGTGATCTAAAGCTAGAAAATAACATAAGAATATTGATTTTTAAAAATATTTTCTTGAAATCGAAAAATTCATTTAGTAAATTCATTGAAGGGGCCTGAACTGTAAAGAGTGACAAAAGCTAAATCTTACTTGAAACAGAGATATGGATTGTGATTTTATAAGAAAGTGATATATCAAGCATTACATAACATGTGGGTACCCCCAAGGCTATCTTTTCCTATTTAATTTTTGTCATACTTGTTATATTCAAATCAAGTTTTACTGTACGTTGTAAAACGGATGGTATTTTCTTCTGTTTACCATCCGTTCTAAGGATTTGATTTTCCTTTCTGTTAACTTTACTGTCAACCCATGTCATATTGAAGATGCAAGCGCCACTGATTTAGCTGTCTGATCTGATGAGATATGGACAGAGGGACTATCTAGCATACAGAAGAGTGTTATAAATTTCTGGTAAGTGCCAGTGCAGGAAACAGAAAATCTATCATGACAGAGAGAAACATTTTATTTGGCCATAATTTGATTGTGAAAGAGAGGAAGGCAATTCATCCACTTCTCTTCCACCAGCTCTTTGTGCTGCACTGTTCATGCACAATATTGGCTAGCTGCTTCTTAATAATTGGGCTGTTTACAGTTAAGTGTTCATGTATTTACAGTAGGTCTGCTTTTAGGGCTGAGATCGTGATCACGCACTTCTTTCTTGCTAAATGATGTCTTGTAAAAGCATTTACTAACAGCAACCTCTACCTTGCCTGGATTATAGTTTGTGGAAAAACGCCTAACAAAAGGAAACTACAGCAAACTTGTATGTTTCACTCTGCGAAGATCCAGAATGAAATCCATAAATGGGAATTTACATGGCCTTTGAAGATACACAACAACGCTTTCACCACAAAGAATCACAAAGCTCCTCTGACCTCGAAAGATTTATAAGCAGGAGTGAGGGATGTAAACAGGCCGTAGACGTCTCCTCCTAAAACCACAACGATGGCACTATGTGAGAATAAGCAGATTAATTGAATTCCAAAGGGGAAGAATGTCTTTTGATCTGTGCAAATTGATTTTAACAAAGTGGTAAGTAGTCATTTTACAAAATGGAGCTGTCTCTAGTATCAAAGCTGTTAAGATTTTGTTCTGAAAGTGCCGTGGTTTGACAGGACCTTACTTGACATGCTGTTACAACACCTTGGAAGACATCACCATCATCAGATTCTCTCTCTCTTCCTCTCTGTCTTTCCCTACCTCTCTCTCTCTCACGCACACACACACATTGTCGACATGTATTCACACACCCTGACGCACAGTAACATGGGTTCTCTCATATGGCTGCCTGTCTTGCAGCAATTACATGATGTGCGGTAATTGCCAGTCTCTGAAGCGGGCTCTTCAGACACACTTCAAAAGGAGCGGAGCGCGTCCACGGACGCAATTAACAAGATCAACGGAGCCCAGATGAGCTGGCGGGCCCCGCGCTCCTCTCCCCATTGTTCTCATTTTCACTCTCATTAGCGAGTACGCAGTGGGTGGGGGTGGGATTGGTTGGACACCTGCAGAAAAGCGGGGTGCACGGTGTACGGCGCGGGGAGAGAGAGTGGCACGGAGGAGCTAACACTAGCACAGCACAGGGACACTGGTGTTAATGATGGTTGTCTAAGCTACTGGAGGGAAGGGCGCAAACAGCCAGCTGTGGGTGTCGAGGCATGTGAGCAAGTGGAGCCGACTCCAAAGAGACAGAGGTGTGTGTCCCTTTGTGTGTGTTTCAGAGAAAGAGAGAGACAGAGTGAGAAGGAGCGTGTGTGTTTGCGTGAATGTGACTGATGCACCTGGGAGAGGATATCACCACGGCAACTGGATTGAGGCTGTCAGTGCACAGGAGATGCTGCAGATTCACTTTTCACGCACGCACAAATACGCACCCACTGAACACACACTCCAGCTAACTCAGCCTTATCTGGTCCATGAACATCTCTAGTGACACCTAGAGGCCACCAAGCGGAAACAAACAGACAGACATGCACACAGACAGATGGAGAGACAGACCTGGATACTGTTGATTTAGTGCCCAACATAAATGTCATTTCTAGACTGAAAGCAGTGAAGAATTTCATACTTTCCCACATTTCCCCTGTGACATCTATCATTACCCCTGTTTGGGATAACTGGAGTTGATTTTGAGTATTGGCGACATTTAAATTATGTGATGATAAATCACCATTCATCAAAAGCTCCACTAAATTTCCATCCTTCACTCATCTGTCTTTATGGTCGCCCAGCCACTCTCCACCAGTCCCCTTAAGATCTGAAGATTGCATCTCTGTGGCACCAATTCAATTTCTGCAAGCAATAAAACAAATGAGTATATATATGGTATACTACAATACATTTGCCATCACCAAAGGGGAAAACGTTTAACTTTAGTTGTTGTATTCTTTCAGAGTTGGATTTCCTGCTGTCTAGACCACTTTAGTCTTGGTTTTTATTCGAATGCAGCCTAGTAGGCTTGTAAAAGCCTATTGGTTAGAGCTTTTAAGAGTGCCTTTCATTTGTTTCTCCTGAATGTTTAATGCTACGAGACCCAGTGGTGCATAGGAAGACTTTGAAATGTGAGGGCATGAATACTGAAGTGTGGCACATGTAGCAGCAGCCAGTCAACTTTTATCATGTAGAGGTGCATTAAAATACATCACTGCCGTTCTGTTCTGGAGTACCTCTGAGATAAATGGACCAAAGAGATGAAGGGAAGGTAATCACACTAACCTGACGCTTTTCAGCAATTTCCATCCGTGCCCACTGTGGGGGAAATCGTCCAACTCTTAAACATTCAGTGTACTAGAATCTTGAAGGTGAACATGTGACTAGGAATGTGTCTTTTTTTTACTTTAAAAACTGGACCAGATATTTTGGTGATATTGTACAGTGAGTGCAGACAAATGACATTAAAACATCTAACCCTGACCTGCTCTATCTATCCAGTCTTACCCTGCCCAGACCACACTCTTACCATGCCAAACCACAGGAGGACAAAGAGGGTGGGGGAATAGAGACCATTGGCCGGCTGCAATAACACAGGCTTTAAGAAGACTTTAGTTTACACCGAGAAACAAGGCTGGTTTTTCTTTTACATGCTATTGTTATTGTCATTTGGTTTTTATAAGCTGGAGTGAAAAACTGCTTGTGTGAAAACAAGGTATTAAAACTGTTGGATGTGTTTCTTCTCTTGGCAGTTGGCCTTTTTGTTGGTAATAGACTGAACTAGCTATAGTTGGCTGCTTGGCTGCGATTTGTACAGCAAGGCAAGTGCTTTGGAACAAATTGTACCGTGCGGCAGAAAGTATAGAATTTGCAGCGTTATTCTGGCTGCTTAAAGCAGCTTCATTCCTCTCGTAAGAAAGAAAATCTTGGCTGATGTACGTTCACGTTCCTGCCTGTGTGCACTTAGACACATTCCCACACACACACACACACACACACACACACAGACACACTATTAAACCACTCTTGGCTGGTACCGATATGCGACATACAGCACAGTTTGGTAAATGTCTGTCTCTGCAGCTTAGCGAGAAAGAGAACACCGTGTGAATGTGTGTTTACATCTCAACTCCAATGCTGTGAACTTCATTTCACAGCGGCCAGATGGTGATTTAGCATGTGAACATGCACGCCACAGAGATTAGAATACACACATAGCAAAAAGGACTAAAAACAGAGAGTCTTGCCACTCTAATCAGGTCTGACTGAATGTGGCTTTTTGAACTGGGGTGAAATGTTCACTCACTCACACGTTCACTCAAGACATCAAAACTCAATTTCTCAAGAGATTACAAGCTAAATCAGTGTCTTAATGTTGTCTAATCAGTCATGTCACATTAGAAAGATTAACAGAAGGACACACAAAAATAGAAGTGGATGTTTAAGGCTGTATGTTTAAAAACAAGAAACAAACCTAGACACATTGTTCAAATACTTAAATTATGTAATATACCGTCAGCAGTCAATGTTGTAAAAGTCCAGACAGATGTAGAAAAACAAAATGACCCACATGCCATCTGAAAGTGTCTCTGTATTTGTGTTGTTTGTGAGAGTCCATGTATGTGTGTTTGTGAGTGAATGGGAGTGGCCACGACTGGTAAGGGGACCAGTAGACAGACAGACAGGCATACAGAGAGTGTGCCTCAGTTTAACAAGGCCTGTGTAATTATGGTCAACCACACTCCCCACCACCACCTTTATTTATAGGGTTGCAAACACACTGGGGCTTCATAGTGCTTTTGCCTGTGCATTCCAGCATATTGGGACTTTTTGGTGGGGGGTGTAAACAAATGATATTTTAAGGAAAGTCTAAGAGTGGTTGGGATTGTGTGTGTATGTTTGTGAGTTGTGTGTGTGTGTGTGTGTGTGTGTGTGTGTGTGTGTGTGTGACACATTTTTGAGATGGAAACAATAATCTAAATTTACTTGGTATTTGTCATATTTCACAGTATGTTAAGAAACTACTTGAATTTAACCAGATGTTAACACCAAAAAATCTGTTCAGTGGTTGGAAAGAGTACTTTTCTGTGTTCCTGTGCTTTGAGGATAACTTTGATCGAGATGGGGAGTAACTCACGCAAACTAATCCAGACATCTCATGAAAGAAACATGCCATTTAGGTGTGGTCAGAATCAATAGGGAGGAACGGCTTAGGTCACAAACCCCCGTGGAGAGCAGGCCCATTCACCCTGTAGCCTTTAGGCATGGGCCACAAGCCAACCGTCACCTTGGAGATGTGGCAGCCGGAAGTGAACAAACAAGCAAGTTAACTTTTAGAGAAAAGAGGAAACACATGCATGTGAACCAATGGCTATTTTTTCATTGGTTGACTGAGAGTATTTCCAGCTCTCCCTCCTCACTTTGTGCCAGTCGAGCACATCTGCTGAACAACTGAAGGAAATGTAAAATGTTCAGGATATCCTGTTGTAATGAAAAAACGCCAGGTTGAATGAAAGGGAGCAGAGTGAGTGTAGGAGGGGAGCTCATGTGCAATGCCTGTTGGTGGACATATGACACAGTGGCATTTAGAAACAAATGAGAAGGTCCTGCAAACTGTGTGTGAGTGTGTGTGATGTGGTGTTTAGGGCAGGGGGCTCATATTGAGTGCAGGTGCACTGTAAAAGACTTAGGGGGTGTGGGGTTATAAGATGTGAACAGGGAAAATTAAGGGCTTTGATGCAAACCAAGGACATCTGTGATTATGGTGTATACGTGTATTCATGCATGCCTGACTATCTTTCTATCTATCTATCTGTCTGTCTGTCTGTGTGCCTGATTGACTTGTCTGAGAGTCATGTTCTTCGTAATCAGGGAAAGCAGGAATTCTTCACCCAAAGTTGGCTCAAATTCAGAAAGAGATGTAGACAGTGTGTCATAAATTTCTAATTTCATATAAGGTTGCTCTCCTCAGTGATGCTAAAATCTTGATGATCGAGATGATGGCACCTCACCTTGACTGATGAGCTGGATAATCGATGAAACTTGAAATGATTTCATGTAATATCAAACTCCCACGCTCACATGCACAATCGCCCCTTCTTAGCCCTCTGAGGAGCGACACTTTCATTCTCGCAACGGTATAATTTTCTCTGTAATGCACTGACAGAGCAGCTGACCCAGCTGTAACAAACACTCTTCTGGTTTTGAACTTTGTGTGTCTTGCTGTAGCGCAGTGCGTACTCTGATTTGCGTGGCAAATACATAAAAAGCATACACAAAGTCTCCATAGAACCCAGATGGTTGACAAATACGAAATCATATGAACCACAGATAAACAGATGAGAGAAAAAAGAGAGGAAATCTTCTCACAATAACAAGCGATGTGTCGTGAGTCTTTTCTCAGCAGTTGTGTTTACCCTCACTCAGTCCTCCAGGGGTAGTTTGGGGAGAGGAAGAGAGACAGAAAGTTAGACAGAGCACAGAGAGACCAAAACTAGCAAATAACTGTCAGGAGGCAGCCTGTCTCCTTCAATGTTAGGTGTTTGTGCTGACAAACACACAAAGGCAAGTATACAGCTGCGAACTGATACATCAGCACATGCATGTACAATAGTTTTTTACTTTCTCTCTGTAGCTTTTCAGACGCTCAAACTCTCAGAACTGACGCTGAGCTTTAATCCACTACATGAGTATGAGGATTCACTTTGTTGTAGTCTTTGGCAAAGAGCTGTTAACAATGCACCTTCAAACTTAAGCATCAGTGACAACATCTCACTCCCATCCATCACTCCCTGCTGGCTCAAAAAACTTGGAACAGGCTCACACCCTCCCCTGTTTTTAACCAGCAGGAGGATGAGAAAATACCAAGACCAGGGTCAACACTTAGGTCAAGCCTCCGCTGTCAACTTGGTCCTATCTTTGTGTGAGTGAGTCAAGGTGACATGGAGGGGGGGTGGTTGGGGTTTATTCCTCGTTTCCACAGACAGACATAGAGCCCAGGGTCAATATTGACCATCAACCATCCGTGAGTTTGGCTGGACACTGCTTGACTTTTCAAACTTGAGTTCGTTCTAGTTTAACAAGGAGAGGGAAAGTCAGGGGAAGGGACTCTAGCATGGAATAAAACCTTAACAGCTCATGCACACACACACATTCATACTTATACATGCACCAGCCTCAATCTGCCATCTGGAAAAGACAGGCAGGTATGAGAAGGCTTTACAGTGAACTGAGTGGGAGTTGCAGTGGTTTGGGCAGAGTGACAGAGGTGACAGAGGGAGGGAGACATTGTGAGGGAAACGAAAGAGTGTTTGGAGGGTGGGGGTAAGGGCTGCAGTGAAATGTAAAATGGGATTATAACAGCATCACTGAGGACTTTTATATTTGTTTTAACTGGACACCGGCTCACCATCTCAGGTGCCCGTTTGTCTTTTGCAGCACCGTTCAAGCCTGACCTGCAAACCCCTTACCCACCTTTCATACACAAACACACACATACCCATACACTCTGCCATCCCAATCCACCCTGAGCTGAATACACACCATAGTCTTACAGCTACAGCAGTTACAGCTGACACCTCTGAGGAATGGCTCATAACACTCTTCTCTTACTGGCAGAAGGGAGAAGTGCCGAGCCAACAAAAATACTACATGAAAACACTTCTGACACCACCACAAACCAACGCCACTCAAGGGGAACTATGCTATGGCTATAATGGGATATAAGAGTCCAGATTAAGGCTTTACTTTAAACATGAACCTTGTCTAAGCAGACCCAAGGATTCAAAATAAAAACACACTGACTGGACATCCGGTGCTGTGATCTGTAGATTTTTCATAAAAGTTCAAATCTTGGCCAACAAGGGCAGCTCAGACTAAACAAGTGGTCTGCTTGAAGCCCCCGTGGGAAGCTTCTCACAGTACAGATGAAACAGATGCTATCAGATTTTGTCATTCGAGAACATTTTGGAGTCATCAGCGAAGGTCAGAATATCTAGTCTCAAGCCTGTTACCGCTTCGTAATAAAGTTTACAGGGACAGAAAACACGCTTGCTCCATGCTCTCATGTCTCATTCAAGCATTTATGAAAGTCATCTGTGAAGAACAGCAGAAAATGATAGAAACTGTTGAACAGAGTGAGACGCAGGGAAGATGGAGAAACTGGAGTTGCAATCATCTTGGAGAGACTGCTCCTTTGTTCTGTTGCATTAATCTGCTTTTTTTTTCCCGTCCCCATGCTCATTCTTTTGATCCGCTGTTGGATCATCCCCTTGATGATTCACTAACAGCAAAAGAAATTAAATACATCAGATTGACGACTCTCCCCTCTCCTCTCCACCACCCGTCCCCTCGACTCCCTCTTTCTCCCCTCTCTTTGCCACCACTGCCTCCCTCCTCATCTCCTTCCTCCCTTCTACTCCCCGAGGCCTCCATTTCTTCAATAGATAAGCAGCGGATCTGTTTTTTATCGCTTCACTCGCCATCTCTATCCTGTCTTTCCTGTCTTCCCTTCTATTTCTGTTTTTTTTCTCTTTGCTGTGTTTAATCCCAACCTCACGGTGGATGCATGTCAGAGATGTAATTCCATTGTTTAACATGTTCGTCTGAGCCCCCACCCCACCCTAAACACAGTCACTCCCGGGGCCACATGCATATTCATCAGCTATCAAAAACAAAAGGCAGATCACGCTGTTTGTCATGTACTGCAACCAGCACTATTCAATTCTCTCCTTTCTTTGCAGCTTCTGGAGGATTAGTGCATGTTAAACATATCTCAGACACACAAATCCTAAGCACTAACATATACAGTAGACGTTCAATCAGAGAAAGTCTTTAGTTTTTTCAACATGCAGGCAAAAGCTACTTATACTTTCGCTCATATGAACACACTGGGAAGTGTGGAGTGCAGTGATAGTTGGGGGCTGTAAACAACATAAGCAGTGCAAGATTTATGAGCAATGTTGGAAATGGAGGTCAGTTATGTGAAGGGACATGCATGGCTCTGAGACTGTAGGCCATTCATCAGCCAGTCCTGCACAGTATGAGCCTAAGTAAGTCTGTCCCCAGGTCCTGCTATGGTCTTCTGGGTGATGTCCAGGATGCACCGGCGGACAGCTCCCGGTTCCAGGCTCCAGGCTCCAGGGCCAGACAGATGTAAACACGGCCTGACCGCACACAGAGGCGCAGTGCCAACCTGCCCTCACCTTGCACATAAACAACCAAGGAGGCAACGCTGTGGGCCAGGGGACAGACAGCATTGAACTTGGCTGGAGGCAAGGAGAGAAGGGAAGAGAGAGGGGAGGGAAGTCTGGAGGAGGAGAGAACAGGGAAAGAAAAGGCAAGAGAGCAGGAGGCAATGATTTTATGCTTGTTAGAGCAGTTCACAATTCTGAAAAAAAAAATCTGTGGCATCAAGGCTGACTTGCCTTAACACTGTATATATTCTATTGTTCTTATTATTTGCAGTTCCTAATTGCGGTTCATGCCACCAGTGGTGTGTGCATTCGGGTGGAACTGCTTAGATATTTTCTCAACGCCCTGTCATGACAGATGCGCTGGGCTCCTCAGTACTTGTTTGATTTATGCGTCAGGACAAATATGGGTCAAAATGAAACATCCAACACGGTGGCTTCTACTTGCTTGTTCTTTTTTCTTCTTTTTCATTCCCTTTGCACTTTCTTCTTTTCAAAGCTCAGCTCAGCGGGACCGTGCGCCTCTGCTGTACCACAGCCAGGTTGTGTGTGTATCTGTGTGTGTGTGTGTGTGTGTGTGTGTACATTTGTGTGATGAGACGTGACAAGCACCTTCATCCTCCCCTCAGACACCGCATTCCACAACCAGCGCCATTCGCTCCGTGTGGCGCGCTTTTCATCTTTCCTCCACCCGTTCCTTCCTTCTTCTTCTTCTCCTCTTCTTCCCTCTCCTTGCTCTTCTTCTCCTCGCTCTCACAGGTGGAAAAAAGGCACACAGAGGAATGAAAGGGACAAGATTCTAATTAGAGGAGGAGGCTGAGACAAAAGCAGGGGGATAACGAAGGGAAGCAACGATAACACATGTAAACCACAAAGCCTTAATCTTAGAGAGCGTTTGGAGGGATCTCTCATTTCTCTCTCTCTCCAATGAGTCGAGGCAGTGGGTTGTGTGTATGGGAACACGAGGGGATAGGATGTGATTATGAGCGCAGAGCTGACAGACTTGAGACATTGGCGTGTGTGTGCGTTTGTGCGTACGCATAGTATGTGTGTGTATCCCCACAGGGCCTTCAGCTCCCTCTGTTCATAGGGACCAACTTAAAAAACACAGGCATGTAAAAACACTCAGGCAGTTGTACTTTTAGAATTGTTTACTTATTTGGAGAAAAGTGCAACAAAGTGCCAATTTATTGAGCCTAAGTAACTACGTACTAATTCAACACCTGTGTAGAAGTTTCACACAAGTTACGTTTTGCTTTATGTAGATGAAAGATGTCAAAAAGGAAGCAAAGATAAACTATCATCTCTATAATACTTAATATATTTTATTAATATAAAGAAACAGCTGGATTATTCTCAAAATGTCTTTATTTCACGTTCTCTTTTTTTGCTTTCTATGTGGATTCTATGTGTTTAATTCTTTGTATCTCGTCTGAGCTTCTCTGACATTCTGCTCCACCTCCAGTGTCCTTGGGTGATATGATAGGGCTTGGGGACTTTGGTTTCCTTGCCACTGCTGTGAAACTCCATTGAGATGATGAAACTGCGGTGCAGCTGAGTCTGCGGCTCACGGTGGGATGCCGGTGTCTTTGTGGCTCTCTGAGAGGCTGAGGCGAATTCTCACTGATGAAAGAGCCTGCAAATATGCTACTTTAGCTGGGCCCATACATCTTTTCACTGAGAAGTCATTATGACTGTCATCTGCCTATGCATGTGTGTATGTGTGTGTATTTGGTTTTATTCAGAATAATAATTCCGCACCATCTTCTTAGGAATTTCTCTTATTCCTTAGTCACACAATTATTGTCAGGTTATGCATGCATACAGTTGGTGCACATTGTTAATTAATGTGAGTTTGACAGATTTCATTTTAGTGCATGCGGAACAAATGACAGGTGTCGATTTTTTTTGTTTGCATCAATCTTGCCATGAAGTTTGGATCCTGTGAGTCACAGGGAGAGTGAAAATAACAGCGAAAGATAACCTGGCAAAGCACATTTCCACAGAGTCTTCCCTGAGGTGATGTAAGACTTTAGACAAATGTCTTGTTTGTTCACCACTGAATGGCCATCTTTCAAGGGGTGGCATGCTGGCACAAACACACACACACATGCACACACACACACAGAGATATGCACACGGGAGCAGATCATTTTTCTCCTTCATGAAGTAGGTAGCGAGAATATTACAAACCAAAATCATAACGCATTGCCGTAGGCCAGGGGCCGGGTGAGGAAAGGAGAGGCAGCTGTGTAATTGAATTACAGTCTGACAGACAAGGAGATAGATAGATAGATAGATAGATAGATAGATAGATAGATAGATAGATAGATAATTAGCATATATGTGCATCTGTGT
>JAUBNQ010000002.1:9781491-9800260 GCA_032353495.1 Ctenopoma kingsleyae | reverse complement strand
AGATAGATAGATAGATAGATAGATAGATAGATAGATAGATAGATAGATAGATAATTAGCATATATGTGCATCTGTGTGTATATGTGTGCACTGGAGGCAAAGAGCCTTATTCTCCATTAATAACAGCCACTAATCCCCTGATGTGATTACCTCTCACTCCTTCCCTCCTCCTCTACTTTCCCCCTCTCCCTACATCCTTCCATACTCCTGCTTCCATTCAACAGCGCCAACCACTTGTCTTCCACGGCAGAGCTCAGCTACTCCAATCCCCTGAACAGATCCAAGACTTCCACTGTGTTCAGCTGCCAGGACGATGGAGGTCTTCCAATTTGACGCCTCTCCTTACTAGAACTCGCCTCTGGGCAGGTGTATAAAAAAGCAAAAGTCAGTGGTGTTAGCACAGAGAAGGAAGCAAATTTAAAGAGATTAAGACCCATGCCTCTGTTCAAAGCTCTGACACTTAATGCTTCCTGAATGAGCAGTGACGTGTGATATGAATCGTACAAGATATGGTTTAGGATGTTCAAACGTTTATGGAAATATCTGCAAGCATTAAGGATTATGGGTGTGCAAAGGGAGGCAACAAGCATGTCAGTATAGCTATTTCTGTCCTCAATGACTGGCTGCCAAAAGCATTTTTTCAGCATTTGATAAACTTGCTACATCAATATAAAGTCTAGTGTGTTTCTATGGAAACTTAGACCTCCGAGAAGGTTGAAATTTGCCACTTAGCTCAAGATCTGCTCAGTAATAATATGCTATGATAAACCTTTACAGAGTGTTCAGTTAACATATGAATCATACTGGGCAACTTTATGCATTCACACATTGTCAAACATCTTAACACAAAAAACCTTTCAAAGATAAAAGCATGCAATTACATTTATCACATGAAACACATCAGTTGTATTTTTTCAGACAGAAATATACATTTTTCATAAGTTTCATCTTGCTGTATTTTTTTTTATTGAATTTAATCTGTCCTGTCAAAAGGGTGACTTGTAGTATAAACAATGTGAAAATGTTATTAGTCCAAATAATGCACACTAATAATTGAAACTGCCAGACAAACACTCTTATTTGCTACACACATTGACAGCCACACATGCAAACCTATATAAAAACAGAAACAGCATGCACAAAAACACACACACACACACAGTCTGAATGCAGGTCCCTCGGGGAAGAACAGTGCAGTACAACATTGGGCTTCGTTTACTTGGTGATGTCTCCATGGTAACTGTTATGACTGACCTTCAAATATGTGCACTACCTTCCATCTGGCTCCGGTTGGCTAATCAGGTCACATCAACACACACAAATGCACTGTCAGATCTCATCATGAATGAGGAGAATTTGGGGGGTGAATCTTACATCCCTACATTACCATCATTCTCAACTCAAAGTTTATTATCAGTAACTGCAATTTGTTTGGATTTTGTCCAGCTCACACACAAGTTATGGTCCTGATTACTAGGATTATCAATTGGCCTTGTTTTCATTTGCACACTGACAGGCTGCAGCTTTAACAAGATGAAAAGTTCCCTTTGAGCTGTCTCAGTTTGTAGGCGGTTTTCAATAAAGACATGAATGAATTAGTGTTTCTTTCATCAGCAAATAGGCCATTCCCCAGCTCTCTGCATGCTTACACAAATTGGCTCTGTGTCCCCCTTCTCTTTTTTGTTCAACCTCACGTCCCTGCCCCTTTAATTTCAGCTCTGTTCAATACTCTCATCTGCTCTGCTGTTTGCAAGTTCATATGGTACACCAGAAGGACCAACATCTGGCAGCTCCTTCGGCCCAGTCTCGTTCATCCGTTCTGGGGATGACGAGGCCTGGAGACCAGCCCCTCCTGTGGAGATCAGTCTTTGGTGTATGTGGTTCCATTCAGGATCTCTGCTTCCTGTGTGCTGGTGCCTTGATGTGGCCAGAGCCATAGTGTATGATTTATTACAGTATTAACTCTGTCCCTGCTGTTAATACTTCCATTATTATGACCATACACTCCTTTCTCGGTCTCCCACCTGCAATCATACACTGAAGCCTTTACCAGATACAGCTGACACAGCTCTGCGTGGTTTACATAAGGAGTGTTGTGTTGCTACCCAAATGAATGTCTGGTCTCAGTAGAAGATGTTTAAAGTAGGTGGAGTAGCCATGCTTGAGTGAGGTGACAAAAACGGGGGCGATTTGTTGGGGCGATTACTTATATTGTAAATTGACTGCAAGTCAGTGAGTTTAGTTCTTTCCATTTGTGTCCCACTCCTTATCCTTGTTGTATTGACAATTAGTTTGTTGTCCTGTGTGGTTTACTTGTGGCAAGCATGGTCCAAAGGGAACTGATAAGGGTGGGAGTGGGAGGTAAACCGGGTTTTGCCTGTGTGGCCAATCAAAGAAACCTCATCAAAGCCATCCAACCAGTGCTGCCCCCAACCATCGTTGCCTCTTTTCCTCAGTTTATGTAAGTGTCACACAGTGTAATCAGCAGAACAGAGAGCAAGATGGATGAAAGGAGAAGAGGACAGAGGTGCAGAGTTGGAGGTAAGTACCAGAACAGGAAGTGTTTGTGTAAGCAAAGTCAAAGTGAGTAGGCAGAGGAAAGAGGGATAAAGGCAGTGGACAGAGGATGTGAGGGGTCCAGAGATGAGAGGAAGTCCAGAGAGGATGGATGTGGTGGAGTTGTGTTTACATGCCTTGGTTACACAGTGTACTGTGGCTTTGTGTGTCAGCAGTGCTGAGTTTGTGATGGGTTGCCACTGCAAACCAATAATCAAGCGATATTTACACCACTGTAGATAATTAGCCCATTTCTCAGGAAGTGCAACACTTTAGTATGTGACTGTAGAAACAACAAAAACATCATCACTGTCTGCCTTGAGACATAAACAGGCAGAAAAGGAAGTGGAGACCATTTTTTTTAACACCCATACATTCATACACATACAAAAACATTGATCCCTACTGTGGCTTGGGTATCACCCTTGTGAAATGCCTTTAATGGGAGACTCCCTCGCAGGCAGCTGCCTCAAAGCCCTGCAGAGGTATCAGATCTCCTCCTCTTCCTCATCTCCTTAATTAGGACAATTAAGAGATTTACTGGACAGATGGATGATAATCCAGCTGGCTGCAGTGTCTGCCCCTGAGGACAGCACTGTTGATGATGAGGTGAGATGAGGAGTGAGACTGGAAAACTTTACTTCAAATCACAAATGGTGCTCTGGCGCCCTCTTGTGGTTATAGGTGAAATACCGATGGACGACCCGTTCCAAATCAAATGTCACAAAAGCCTGTGGTTGCTTTTTTTGGCAATAGCATTTCTTTTTACTGAATGTTAAGTGATTGTTTCATAAAAATTGATCTACTTAAATAACTCAGTGGTTAACAACACACATTCACTGAACTGTTTAATGAAGAGGTTGTGTCAGTGGAACCACTCACTGTTTTTTATGCCAAGCAATAATTTAGAAAAATTAGAAATATGTTTTGTTTTGTTTTTTATTTTTGAATTATTAAACCCAATTTTACAGTGTCTCAGCATTGCATTCATCAACTACCTCTCATAATCAGTGTACTTGTTGTGTGAACTGAACATTTAAACTTTTACTAGCTGGTACAGCTTGTGTCTTATAACCAATTTTACTTACATATACAGTGTGGAAGTTTATTGCCATAAGGTCACATAAAAATAAAACAAGCAATTTAATAACCTGTTGATGGTTATACAAGTGTAAATAACAGATGCTGTTAGAAAACAAGAAAATGACAAATGAACTCGTACAAAGGTGTAACAAGAAAATACTGGAGGTTAAAGGTGATCTTAGGAACACTGAGTGATCAAGGACATTTTTTTACTGGATGTTACCACATAAAACCCAGACTTGTCAGCTTCTTTAGTGCGTGTTTATAAAGTAGTGATTATTTTTTAATCAGTTAACAGATGAAGTTGTATTTGTTGCATTCACATGAAAACAATCTCCGTCTGCTAATTTCGTATAATACAAAACTACTGATATTTGTGAGTTTTTAATCTCAGCAGACTGGATGTAGAATAGAGTTTTACAGCTCCTGTAGTGACTCAGAGCCTCTGTAACGTATTACTCTGCTGGTCACCCACCTGCAGTCAAGAAATAAAAAGAGGCAATTAGGGTTAAATGTCTTAAGTGATTAAATTCTCCATGTAAATAGGACAAATGTTGGAATCACTCACATGTTCAGGCTGCCTTGTTTGCTTTTTATTCCTATGAACACAAAGTGTGAGGATCAAATTAACCCACAAAATACTGTTGAGCTTCTGTAAATAAGTAAAACCGCTGTATGCACTCTACACTCACGTCGAAGTTGCCATGTGGTCACTATGGCAACAGCCATCATCACCAGCACCACTGGCACCACGATGGCAGCTTGATGAAGACTACGACTCTCCTCAACTCTCACCTAGCAGAGAAGATTCAAAGTTAAACTTTACTTTGGTGGAGAAATTGTTCTACTTGTCTTGTGAAAAAAGTAAAAAGTTAAAATTAAGTGTGAAAACTCATTTGGCAATAAACCTATTTCTTATTTTAATTGTTTACAAGTTTTACTATCCAGCTGCTAAAACGTGTCTGAGTTGACAAAAATGTTAATAGAATCAACTTCAATTTCAATTATTATTGTGCAGCAGTACAAGTACCTACTTATACAAATTGACTTATTGTATGTACAGTGGCTTAGTAGGTGGGTAGTAACGAGTTACATTTACTCCGTTACACTTACTTAAGTAAGTTTTTGAAAAAAAAGTACTTCTAAGAGTAGTTGAACTGCACCATACTTTTTTCTTTTACTTGAGTAGATTTGTGAAGAATTAACACTACTCTTACTCCGCTATATCGGACAACAATCGACTCGTTATTTTTTCTTTTTAGCCTTTATTCTACCAGAGAGATGTCTTGTAGAGTTTTTTCTTTCATGAACTAATTAAAACCATGTAGGACTGTTTTTAAATCACAACAAGCTAAATATAAGCAGAGTTTTTAACACCTTGTTTTTATCTCCTTTATCGTTTCTCATTTCAAAATAAAACTTCCGTTTTAATAGGAAATTACAAAATAAAAGTGATCACCTAAATTATCAAGTTACATATTTATCATACAGTGTGTTGATGTAATCTACTACTGTTTTCTTTTAAACAAAGGGTAAATCCATAATAGTGTTCTCACTGTCAAAGCAGATCGTATGAATTCAGATCAGACATTAAAATCTAGTCCACACATGTCAAATGAAATTATAATCAATATTTCACAATAATTCAAACTTATGGCAACTGGATTTTTTTTTTTTTTTTTTTTTTTTTGGTAGGTTGAAGCTACTTGGATGTGTAGTGAAACGTTTCAACCTAAAAAGAAAGAAATTCAGTTTTCAGGACTCAACTTCCAGATATCCTCACATGTAGGCTATGTGCCACGTGATGTAGCAGACAGTGAATGAAAAAACACATGAGAAATGTCACAATTCAAACATACATACATATGTTACCTACTGTAGCTGTTTGATTGTCTGATTTGGAAATTTGTGTTTCTTGTGCTTTAATTGTTATTTTGTAAAGATGTTATTTATTTTTACTCATTGTTTATTCTATTATGTGGAAATACTAGAATTTGCACATCATTTTATATTTTTGTCTGTCTGATTAATTTTTTTTAAATAAATCAGACATTATGATCAAACAGTTACTCACTACTTGAGTCTTTTCACCAAGTACTTTTTTACTCTTACTTGAGTAATTTTTTGGATGACGACTTTTTACTTCTACTTGAGTAATATTATTTTGAAGTTACACTACTCTTACTTGAGTAAAATTTTTGGCTACTCTACCCACCTCTGGTGGCTTCAGAAAGTATTACATTTTTCCAACTTTATTATGTTGTAGCTTTAATTTTATATGGATAAAACCTTTTTCTTATACTCGCTTCAGGTCTTTGTTGTGCTGAAAGGTGAACAGTCTCACTCTAACCAGAGTTTTACAGAGAGTCCTGGTAGTTTCACACCTTTTCCATTTCACCATTATTGAAGCCACTGAGCTCCTGGAAACACTCAAAGGTTTAGAAATGACTTTAGACTCTTTATTCTACTGAGCTGCTTCTTTAAAATCCCCTTTTATAAGTTTTTCACTGCCAAGAAACATCATCCTCTCTTTTACCCCAGATGGGGGTGTGACAATAAATAAAGAGTAAGTAAAAATGAACAGAGCTGTGGTTAGCTGACTCATCAATTAGTTCATGACAGAAAATGAATCCAGCATTTCAGTGTCAAACATTAGCACTAATATGCATTATTGTAACAAGGTCATTTTTAGCATTTCTAATATATATCATATCATTTATTGTTCCTTTTGAAGTTTGAAAGACATTTTCATAAAAATATTTATGCAGGGCTTTTAGTTGTAGCAGAGCATCTATAAAAATGTTTTTGCTTATAGTAAATCTTTGGAATAGTTCCTCCACCACTACTTACAGAAGGAGTAGTGTCCGTTGGTGTGATGGTGACAAGATTGTCCCTCTGATGACCTGACAGGCACAAAGGAATAGAGCTAAGAGGAAGTGCTGCTTTTGAGAAAACTGCTAAACATGCAAATATATATACAGTATATATTTGTCTAACAAAAGAACGAAGCTGAGAAATTATCAGGCCAAATAAAGTGTGTCTCCTGGTGTCTGATGAACTGTGTATATTCTTGAGCTGTGTTACTAAATGTGAATAAGGGTCACCACCTCTGCTCTTATAGGGACTGAGAAGGAAACAATTAGCAGTTTTGGTGACATTATATTAAAAAGTTCAGCATGTCATGTTTCACCCTGTGTTCTACAGTACTGTAACATACAACACAGACAGTGAGAATTTAAAAGAAAAATAAGTTATAGTTAAGAAACACAGCACCTGTTTCTCCAGTAGTGATGGTGAGGACATTGCTGGCTTTACTGGTGCCCAAACCGTTCTTTGCAAACATGCGAATGTTGTATGTTGAGGGATTTACTTCAATGATTGTGGCCTCTGTTTCATTGGGGCTGAAGTCTATAACTGTCATTGTGTAATCCCATGAAGCTGTGTGGAAAAAGATTTTACATAATGCTAATAAATGCCAGAAAGACAGACTTTCACCTGTCACTGAATTACAGTGAAGAGCAGAAACCATAATTTAATTTCCAGATGAATTACTTCTCTTACCATTCACTGCTTTGTACTCCAGGTAATATCCTGTAATGGGACTGTCACCTTCAAACCCAGGAGTCCAAAAAAGGGAAATGGTGTTTTGTGTGACTTCCTTTAATTCAACTACTGGAGGATCTGGGGGCACTAAGAGGCACAAAGAAAACACAAAGCACAAAGATAGAAAAGTAAATTGTCCCTTTATCAGAAACACAGATTGTGATGATGATAATAATGTACTGACAAATCTTAGAGCTGTGAATAGTCAACTGATGTGAAACTTGGATGTAACATTAATTCAGGTTCAGCAAAACAACTCTGACAACTGATTAATTTTTCATTGACAACATCAGTTCATGAAAGGCCATGACGTACCTGAAATTATGCCTGTTGTGCTTTGTTCCCAGACTGTGAAAGTAGTAGTAGTCTCAACTGTCGTAGTTGTGTGAACTTGTGACAGAGTAAACAAATATATGTTTCAGTCATCTTGAAGAAGACATTTAATTGTTATATAGTTTCTCAACATGTCTAATGTGCTGTATTCATTCAATAATGCATACCTGAAGTGAAGTCTGTGTCCTGTATCCACACTGTGGCAGCAGGAGAAGTCAACTCAATAGTTGTTGCTTTTGAGGTTGTGTGAACTTGAAAGAGAGTTAAATAAAATCTCTGTAATTTATTTGGTATTAAACTGGTATTGCAATAATAATTAATTCAATCTGTAGTCATATTTTCATATTTGTGCATATTTCCTGGCTTACCCTCATCCAGAGTGGAGCAGAGAGGTGCAGTTGATGCAGGTCCTGTTCCTGCATTTGTTTTGGCCTGTACAATCACTCCATACTTGGTAGACGACTTCAGGTTGGTCAGGATGATGCTCTCTATTTCTCGAGTGGCCATCACACTTTGGTGCTGCCACCTTTTAAACTCTCTGGCTGCACGGTCATACTCTCTGTAACTAATGCTGTAACTCCGCAGAACCCCATTTCTGAGATCAGCCCTCGGAGGCTGGTCAAAATAATAATAAAACACTTAACACTTACTAATTATTGCTGATGTAAAAAACTATGTTTGTCCAGGATGGATGGCCCTTTTTTTGGGAATATAGTTGAATGTGTCTGAAATTAAGTGTCAAAGTTGTGACTTTACCTTCCAAGTTACTTTAATGCTGTGAGAAGTGAGGGCCTCGAGCTGCATGTCCAGTGGAGGACCATCTGGTGCTTCAGAGTGAACAATTTTTAAAGGGGCATGCCATGAAAAAAACTGAATCATAGTTTTGCAATAATTGTAATTGATTATTGAAAAAAATGACAGAATCTACCTGCTTCTTTGGTTGTGATGGTCAAAACGTTGCTGGCCTCGCTCATGCCAACACTGTTGATAGCAAATATACGGAGGTTGTAGGTTTTGGCCGGATGTAAATCCACTAAAGTCACCTGAGTCAGTTTAGGATTTGAGATTTCAGTTTCTACTGCAGTGTCCCAGGATGCTGTGTAATAGAAAATAATAGATAAGATCCAAGTCATATATACCAAAATATATTTCAGAAGATATACAGTAAGTTGTTGCCTAATGTTGAAATTCTTACAGTTACTAGTTTTCTTGTGTTTACCCTGTTTGTTTTTTAGATCAGTCCTGTAGGATGTGATGGGTTTGCCACCATCAAACCCAGGGGTCCAATGAACAGTTACAGTTCTTTCCTTCACCTCTCTCGTCTCAACCTTCAGGGGATTAGGGCATGCTAAAAAACATTAATGTTTTTGAAATGCGTTTGCTGAAATAATCAGCTGCTCAATTGACAGAGAGTTTTACAAAAAAAAAATTTACCAAGCAGAATTTGCCAAACATATTCTTGTAAAATTTCAGAATATTGCTATCGTCTCTGTCAAATAGACTTTTTTCCCTCCTCATCTGAGATTAGATTTTTATAATTTACCCATGTGGGTCTCACCTGCCACTACTGTGAGGGTCTGCTGATGTTTGTGATCATTGAACCACCCTGGTATGTCCACGCGGCAGCCGTACACCCCCGAGTCCCTCTCCTCAACTCTCCTAATGGTCAGCGAAACATCACCTTTGCCGAAATTCCCTACGAGCAGGTAACGCTCTGAAAGTCTACTGATCACTTTTGTCCCGTCTGACCTGATCACCTCGTTGGCGCAGCCTCTGTTGGGGATTTCTCCCCGGCCCCAGCACACAGAAAGCCTGCCGTAGTAGTTTGCATCATAGTTGCATGGTACAGTAACATCTGTTCCAACTGTGGCTATAATTCCTTCTGAAGACGCACAACCTGACGAGAGACAGCAGGATAGTTAATACAAGACATATGTGGTAAATTACATCAACATCATGTCGTGGTTACCATAATTTAAAATGAAAAGTATCCTCACAAATATCTTACCAAGCAGTATATAAAAAAGAAGACTGTGGCATAAAGCAAACTGTCTTCTGCCCAGAATAATCATTTTACAAGTGTCACGTCTGAAGAATCAGTTCACCTGCTAAACAACACTAAGCCAAACCACAGTTTGGTTTCAGCTTTGAAATCTTTCCAAATCACATGATGCTGTCCTTGATATGCTCACACAAACAACTTCTGCTGGTGGAAGAGGAATGCAGAAAAGTGCTGTTTCCTTTTCTGTGGTTTTGGTTCCTTAACCCAGAAGTTCTACATTGTTTCATTCTGATGATTTGACAGATACAATCAAGGTTATCAACAAACTGTCTTCACCCCTCTTTGCCTGTTTTCTATTCTTGTGGTGGTGATGGTGAAAAGGACATTGCCTTGGCCTAATTTGTTCCATGGGAATGACAGCCTGTCAAAGAAGATTTGTATCCAGAGAAAGTCTGAAATCAAATTGTTTATTTATTTATTTTTTAATCTGAGAACATGTTGAAACACAATCTGTCCCAGTAGAAAATATTCAGAAAAGTTCCAGAGTCAGTGTTAATGCTAACTTTTTTCACTAGATGGTTTAGTTATGCAGTGCACTTTCATTTCCATAATGTCTACCCATACATCCTGATGTATAACTCTGTGTCTGGTTTACTCAAGGGCCATGCACTTTTATATGTGTTTTAACTGCTGAATAAACATTTGGGTCTGCTGGAGGTTTAGTAACTTCCTCTTTGATTGACCCCCCGACACACAGTGGTACAACCAACTACAACCATAGGTTATTTGAAAATACAAACATCTAGATTTTTTGTTTGTTTGTTTGTTTTTTAGTTTTATTATGTCATTTATTTATTGTTGTTGTTTGTTTATTGTTGTAATTGTAATTAATAGTAGGACTGAAGCAGACAAAACTTTTTTTAGATTCTATTTAGATAAAAAAATCAAAATTAAAAAAAAGAAAGGACTTAGTAATATTGCTACAAATCCAAATATACAGCAGTTCATGTTATTCATATAGTAAACAACATGTTATGTAATCTTATATGCACAATAAACAGACAAATATCAATACGTACACTAGCAACAAGTTGTAGCGTCAAGATGATTTTCTCACACCAGCATTTTGCTCACTGATTCAGGAAATACACACTGACATCTGATTTCCTGTTTTTTATTACATTTACCAAAACAAGGAGAGAAATCAATGTTTACAATATTGACTCACTGTAATATGAAGTTCAACATGAAAACGGGACCAGAAACAAAGAAAGAATAACTTTATTCATAGAAATGCCAGAATGTAAAGTAATGATTGAATTAAAATGCATTGATTTTATATAATTTTAATCAAACAAAAATATGTTGAAAGTGTGATTTATATTGACATAAAATTAGATTGATCTTTGTGTGTATGACAAAGGCAACTGATCACTTTTACAGAGAAAAGTGCATGAGTTTGATGAGTACACAAGATATTACAAATAGGTCAAATGAATCCTTGACTATTGTAAGAATAATGTATTATGTCCAGTAGGAGGCATTGTGTCTGCAAGTATAAACAACATATTTGTGTATTTGTTCTCCATTTGTTGCCATAAATGACACACTTTTACCTTTTTAACTTTTCTGAGAAATCTAAAATTTGTTCTTGTTAGGTATGATCATAAATGTTCGCAGCATGCTGAACTGAAACCTTTGGGAGACATTTTTGTTCCTGGTTTAAAAGAAAAACAGCTGTATAATCAAACAAAAGATCACACACATTACAGTTCAGTGACTTAAGGTTAAATATATATACATTTGTTTATAATAAAACAAATAGTTAAATAATACATTTATTGGTGGAATCTGATGGGATCAAATTACATTTTGCTCCTATAGCTGCAGTCGAAACTTTGTGACTTATATTCCAGTGGAAGAAAGAAGGAAAACTTTCATGGTGTAGCAGACTCTCACAATCTAAGTAGAAGATTAGTCAAAATGGCCCTGGCACAAACCATAATTCATTACAATTACAGTGGAGAAGGAAATAGCTGCCATCCAGCCAAAGATCCCCAGTTCCAGGAAGGCACTGGTCAATTATAACTGGATTATAATTTTATAATCACAGTATAATAAGTTAAGAATTCCTATAAAGCATAAGGTCTCTCTTTCAGCCTTTACTCACTCTCACACATACACAGAGACAAAGTTGATGGCATGTTTTACAAAATAAACTTTTTTACTTTACTTTGCTTTGCTTTTTTATATCAACTATAGTCAACTGAGAATACTTGTTGTTTATATAGTGAAATCATCTATAGTCATTTTGAATTATGTTTAATTATAAAACATAATATGCTGGTGTTTCATACCAGAGTTCTGACATTTCCAGCTCTGACTACTGTTACCTACTTCCACACTTTTAAATGTCAGCATGTCTGTAAGAAATTAACACAGCAGGTAACTTAATTGAAAATAAAGTTCTTTTAAATAGAAAACTTTAAACTTGCAGTGCATCATGTTTAGTCACTGCACATAAACACACTGCAAATAAAGAAGTGAACCAAAACATTTAGATATGTAGGAAAAACTGTTCTCAGTTGATTTATATTTTTGGACTGTCTAGCTGAATAGTTAGATAGTGTAAAGATATACATATATAGGTTTATCTTTATTATATTCAGTGGCGGCCCGTCAATAGGGGGCACTCAGGCGCCACCCCACCTGTCTCACATGAAGAATAAGAAGACAGGAATCACATAAAATAATTTTAGAAAAACATAAAAATTTAAATGAACAATCTATACATTATACAGACTGTATAATCTTCATTCAAGTGTAGTTTAAAAATATTCACTCACTCATTTACCGGGACTGAACGGTCATGTGATGTATTTCCTGTTCCTTTGGGGTGCAAAAATCTTTACCATAGACCTACGCTATAAATGGTGCATGCGCACTGGAACCCCCTCCCATACAAAGTAAAGGAGAACCTTGGAGCACAAAATTTTGCTCCCAAACCCCTCCCACAAGACCGAGGTTACAGCTTCAGAGAAGGAAATTCAACCGAAAACTCACCGTGGCACTTGTATTTTGTTTACAGTCAGTCAGAGGAGCAATTTTTTTGTCATGGATAATGCTAATTCAGTTGCTAATAAGTGAACTGTTCCACAGAAGAACCCCACAGGAAAAGATTAAAAATTCTGGACCTCACCAGCCGGACATCAAAATAACTAATTGAAATAACTAACACAAGACAGAGGGAGAAATTACACTCGGACTTTCTCCAGAACATGGTCTGAGAAGAAGTCCTGGCTAACTGTCTGTCCTGAGACTGGAGCTTTGGTTTGTTTCTCCTGCCTCCTCTATCAGCTGTGTCATCTGCAGAACTGAAGACTTTTGAAACACTGTTATATAAAGACAAACAGAAAGAAGGGGGACTGCAATTCAGCATTTCAATTATAGTTTGAAAAAATATAGATGAACAATTTAGATATATATAAACTATCATAATGTAATGTTTATGATGTGATGATCTTATTATGCTGAAGTCAGCACCATTAGTATCTGAAAAGTAAACCATAAAATCAACGTGTTAAAGAGTTTCACCAACTCACAAGCACACCTCAAGTGGCAGCAGAGGGCGTAGTCTTAAGACTTGCTATTGCTGTAGCTGTATGACCCCAAACAAAAACAATAAAAAACTTGAGGCAGGCCCTATTCCTGCATTTGTTCTGGCCCATAAACACACAGTGGACTTGGTAGAAGGCTTCAGGTTGGTGAGGACAGCACTCTTTTCCATGTGGCCATCACACCTTGGTGCTGACTTTGATGCTGCACGTTAGCTGTACGTCCCTGAATCACTCTCCACAACTCGACTGATGGTCAGAGACACATCACCTTTATCAAGGTTATCCAGAAGCAGGTAGTGCTCGAACAGTCTGCTGGTCACAGATGTTCTGTCTGACTTGATCACTTCATCCGTACACAGCCCCAGCACACAGGGTACCTGCTGTGAACCAGAGCATCATGAGCATCATCACTGTTACATGGTAAAGTAACATTGTCTCCCACAATATTTATATTATATTATATTATATTATAGTAAATAAAGAAGAAGACTATAGTACAATGTAAAATGAATTCTGCCTGAAATAATAATTTTATAGTTATTGTCACCAAATATATCCATGGATTTAATTCACCTGCCTAACACTAAACCAAATCACAGTGTGGTTTAAAAGTCTTTCCACACCACATGGTGCTGTCCTTTCTTTTTATAAGCTCACACAGAGAACCTCTGCTGTCTGAAGAACTGTTTTGTAGTTTTAGTTCCTGATACTTATAGATGTAAATAAATGCTTTTATCCATGTGCCTACCCATCAGTAGATATAGATTATTTGTATAAATCAGTTAAATTGAGATAATCAAATTCCTTATGTCAAACACGATGTGCAAAATATCACAAGTACCATGACTATACTTAGATTTTTTTCTGGTTCTTTATCTCAATTTTGTAAACATTCAGTGAAAAATATTGTGGTTTGTTTTAATATGTATATTCTAATATGACACATCTTAAAACACACCTATATGACAGTAGCTTTGATTCAGTCATTGTGTGGACACAAACATGGAGGAGGTTCCCTAAAGGGGAACAATGTCCATTGTCCAGACACTGAACAAAATGGACAGTCTGGTTTACCATTTACATGTTTCTACTATACGTTTCTGCTGAGTAAACTTTTCATCTGCTGGAGGTTTGGTAAGTCTAAGTAAGTATGTAGTTAGGCATGGTAACATACTGTATAACAAGATAGAGATTATGGTACACTTGTTTACTTTTTTCCAACATACTGTTATGAAAGTACCAACTTATATAGAATTAAATGACTGTAAAGGGATGAGTTACATACTGTACAGCACCAAAAACTACCATGTGTTGAAACGTTCCAGCTGTTTGATTTTCCTGACATGAAAAAACTGTAATTACAGTCACAGCCTCATTCAGAGAACTTCTCCAACAGATTCATGAAATACGTCTTCTCCTTCACTTTTGTTTTCACTCTGTTCCTCAAAAAACACAACCAATACACACACAAAACCAATGTAAAAAAAAAAAGACTATTCAAATCAGTTCAAGTTACAGTTTATACATTCCTTTCCTCCTCTCATTAACTTCCCTCTCCATCCCATCTTTCTCACCAATGTGATATGTGATTTTCACATTAAATAATATTCACTATACAATTTGCATCGTTAACATTTTGATAATGATCTATAAATTCCAGCAGGTGGCATTGTGTCCACAAACAAAAACCATCCACAAGTTCTTCCACATTGTGAAATTATTTTTTTCCATGAAACAGAAAAACAAAAGCAAATTAATTAATCTGCAGGATATTTTTGCATCTTCTGATGCACATTTATCCTTCATTGCAGAATTGTGAGATGCTGTAAGCTGTGTTATTATTGTCATAGTCATTACTTATGCCTCTCTGTCTTTGGAGATTCATTGCATTGCTTGAATGTTTACCTCATTTTATTGATGACGCATGTCAAACTAATTTTTAGTATTTGTGTTGGTTTGGTTCTCTAGCAGAAAGCAGCTATAACAAAGGAAAGTAATTATATGTAATATAACAATAAGTCTTTGAATCTTGAGTCTCTGTCTTATATGTTTAACAGATAAGAGTTCAAAAGGTTTCTGTCTAAAGTTGAGGAGATGGCAAATATCAGCACGTAGACCCGTCTTCAGTGTGATAACCTTTGTTCTCATGATGCTGATCATCTTTCAGGCATTGGGACACTCTCATATATGTTCTCAGCAGGGGAGGTTTTGAGATGTTGAAGTGTTGTCTGTGGTTTAAACCTCCTCACTGTTTGGAAGAAATTCAAACATTAAATAATATTTTCTTCCAAGGAAGGACGTCCTACTGTTAGTAGGGATGTTCGATATTGGCTTTTTTACCGATATCCAACCGATATTGTCTAACTCTTAATTTCTGATACCAATATAAACCGATACCAATATACGAGGGGTCCCCCCTCATAAAAAAAAGAAAAACTAAATCATTTTAGGTAACTAACATCACATATCTTCTATCATGCATACTTAAACTTTAAACATTATTGCAAGGTGTGCCAAACAAACAAAAATATCTCAAAAACTATAACTCAGATTTGTCATATTTTGACATTTTGAGAGAGAGGAGAAGTAGCTGAAGCGTTTGATGTATAATATGTGCATGGTATTTAAAAGTTGTGTCATTAAAAGAGTAAAAACCGATACCGGTAATTTCCGATATTATATTTTAATGCCAATATCGACTGATAATATCGGTAGGCCGATAATATCGGACATCCCTAACTGTTAGTGACTTCAACTGCTCAGTAGACACCCACTTTTAATGTGTAAAATTAATCTGAGTCACAAATTATAATCCATTTCACACTTACAGAAAATGAAGATGAGGATTATGATTATAGTGGAGAAGAAAATAGCTCCTATCCTGCAGATGTTCTCCACTTCCAGGAAGACACTGAGTTTTTCCTGCAATGAAAATTAAGCTCATCAAGAGAGACTGAGGCAATTATTACTGCCACACAGTCTGTGTGTGTGTGCGTGCGTGCGTGCGTGCGTGAGTGTGGGTGCATCATAAATATATTGTTTTTTGAACGCACAAAACTAATGTATGCTAATGCTCACCTTTTTCCACTTTGGTTTTAAATCAATGATCAGACAATAAAATATTTATTATGATTCATTAAAAATAGCTCAACAAATGGTGTCAGAGTTATTTTTTTTCTTCTGTTATTCTAATCTTTCTGTGTATTTATAACTTAATGTTGGAAAGAAACAGTATTGTACCTCAGATGTTGTCCTTTCAACTGTGACCAATTTTAGGCCAGTGACTTCTAGACCTTTAGGTGCAGATGTTGATATTTCTGTAAGCAGTTGAAACCATGGGTTAAATAAAGTTCATTCATAAAAATTATTGAAAGTCTTTACACTAATAAAATGCTGATGTGTCAGTATGTTTTGACCCCTTGTCCTCCTTTACCACCTTCACCTTTGTTTCTGTCACTCTGTAGGTGAAAACACTGCACTTTTTCACCGGAGTACTTTTACTTTTGAACTTTTAAAATGTAGATCCTGTACTTATACTTGCAGTGGAGCATTGTTCTAGGCAGATATTTGCACTTTTACTTGAGTATTGAGTTTGTGAGCTTTAACCACCTCTGTGAACAAACAGACAGTGGGCATGAAGCATCTGTTTAACTACATTTAGACTTACCAAAATTACTCAGTTTAGATCATGATCACCTCATACTTTTTAAAAATAAGTTATTTATTTGCTCATTTTATCTCTTACCAGTAGAAACTGTCCAGACTTGGGTACCAGGTTGTTCTGTGGGAGCTGGGAAAAAAACACAATACACTAGGTCTCTCATCTGAAAAACACCACAGACATAACCACCCTTAACAGCTTTCATGAGCATTACCTTCCTCCATGACCAGGTGTGTGTTGATCTTATAGTCATTGAACCACCCTGGGACCTCGACCCTGCAGCCGTACACACCAGCATCACTCCACTGAGCATTCAGGATGGTCAGAGACACATCTCCAGCTGTCTCCCCCAGCAGCTGGTATCTGGAGGACTGCCTGATTTGTACAACCCCATTCTCGGAGGAGAGGATGGTGTTGGAGCATTTGAACATGGGCACTACGGCTCGTCCCCAGCAGAAACTTGGAACATCATGAGTTTGGGAGTTATATTTGCAAGGCAAGGTGACATTGTGCCCAATGAGCCCAGTGACACTCACGGTGCTGGAGCACACTGCGGAGGACAGTGATCGATCAAACTTGAAATGATACAGTGCTATTCCTATTGTAATGAAAATGTGAAGCTTACGACTGCACCGACACACGCATGCAGATACAATCCTCCACCCACAGTCATGCTGCAAATACAAAAAAAAGCAAAGAATATCGACTTACCTTGGGTCAGGATTGAGAATAAAAAATAACAAAGACCACGCATGTGTGTAGGCAATTGTATAACGTTGTCCCGAGGTAAGGATAAGATGGATTTCTCTCCACACATGCTCCAGGGCAGATGGTTTGAAAGACTGATTGTTCAACTACCCTTTTTTGAATTTAGGAAGGAAATTGTCACCAGTCTTGTCTGCCTTTGGACTTGAACGTGCAATGAGCTCACCGTTAAAATAACCTTAGCTACTACTAATAACTTAAATAACCCTAATAACTTATCTATTGTTATAAACCTGATCTGAGTCCATCATTGCCCATATACATGAATACTTTATCTCAGCTGCAATAAGATAAATACAAATATTCTGTGCAATCACACATTTATGTTGTGTGAAGTTAAAAATATTTAAAGGGAAGATGACACACTTGCAGAGGTGACACAACAGGAAATATCATGCTTGACGCAAGCAGTTCTGAAGAAATCTGTTTTCATCTGTTCTCTAAATATCTTTGTTCTCTAAAACATATCGCTCATAGGTGCTCTAAAAATGAGCAATGTATTGTATTGTATTTTAGCTCCCAATTTTTCACAGTGATCGCTGAAGTTTAATCTATTCTTCATATTTGTAGTAACTTGAGTAGCAGTAAAGATAGTGGAAGCGCACTGGTTGTGATTACTTGTTTTGAGGACATTTCTATCTGCTGCAGGAGACTATTTTTAAGCCTCAAACTGTCCCTTAGATCATCTTTCAGTAAGTGTCTGTAAATGTTCTCCCATCAACAAGTTTGGCATTTAGTTATCCAGATTAAAATGGTTTAAACTCATATCAGCAAAACCACTTTCCACTCTCCACTCTTTTGTATAAATAATTTGTCAGTACCCGTATGCAGCCATAATGAGTATAAAAAGAGTATAACAGAGTATAAATAATACATTTAATAAATAATACTGTACATAATACTATTTTACTACTTATCTCATTACTGTTCTCCTCAATTAGGGCAAGTCACTTTGATGCTGTAGATGTGTTATGTTGGTGGACATGAAATAAAACACATATAAAAATATTATGCATATTGAGTTTTTCTGATTTAGAGTTTTATTAATGATTTTTTATGATGTGTCATATTTGAAAGGGTTTCTTTCATATAACTATTTGTGGCATATTTTATTTATACATTTAAGATCTTTTATATATATATATATAT
>JAUBNQ010000002.1:9736615-9762005 GCA_032353495.1 Ctenopoma kingsleyae | reverse complement strand
ACAGTTGTTGTGGTTTCCTCTACCTAAAAGTTCTAATAATAAGTTTTAGCACGTTTAAATTTTACATAAATCACACTTTTCCAAGCTAATGAGCTAATGTTGTTGTTAGATTTTCTTACATCTGCCCCAAGATCTAAGCAGAAGCTCAGAGGGGACAAGGCTTTCTCTGTTTGTGCCCCCAAACTTTGGAATGCTCTACCTTTGCACATTCGACAGGCCCCCTCACTGTCCATTTTTAAAACTCGTCTTAAAACCCACTTTTACTCACTGGCTTTGGAATCTTGTTTTTAGGTTGTTTTTATTTTGTTTTATTGTTTGATTTTACCTGTTTTATTACTTTTGTTGTTTGTATTGGATTTTTATTGCTTTTATCATGTTCTTTAGCATTTATCTTGTTGTTCATTTTATTTAATTATCTCTGTTGTACAGCACTTTGTTTCAGCTTCAGCGATTGGGGTTAAAGCACTTTATAAATAAAGCTGAGTTAGTTAATGCTAACTGCATTAGCATACTTGCTCATCTGCAACAGTTAACATTTAATAGTCATAGTTTCATATTAATGGTATGTGTAATTCAAGAGGTAAAGAGACAAAAGAATGGCTTATGACAAGTTACAAAGTACAATTAGAAAAAAGACTCACTTTGAACATTACAAAAAATTCACAATTTTATTTTCGACAGTCACTAATTTTAAGTTAGAGCTTTCATACATTATTACCATTAGTTCATTCTTCGTGGGATGTGATGGAAAACTGCTGCAGGGGTGGTGACCTTTAACTCGAGCACATACCAGCTAAACCACAGCTGTGTTGTAGATATTTTTTTTAAATACAGTGCAAGCAACAGGGACTTAGAAGAAGATTGTGTTTTCATGAGGAAAAGCCAGTTTTATATACTGACAGCTTTTCTTTCTCTACAGGGGGCCTGATGTGATCTTCCTCTGCTGCAGAGGAGTTCAGGGCCATGTCATATCATCCAAAATCTCTTGCTGCTTTCAAAGACCTTTCCAATGTCAGATGTCCAAGCTAACCAAACAAACCTATACTATGAGAAAGAGTTGTGTCTATTCCCATAGAAACTGTATAATTATTTTCTGTAGATGTGTTTTCTTTAAATGAAAGACTTCCTGTAGATTTCCATGCATCCTGTTTTTGTTTTTAATTATAATGTGTACATTCCTTTTAAAGATATGAGACATTTTCCACAGACCAGGAAACCTTTGATGGGTTTTAGCAGCTCCAAATAAACCAATTCAAATGAGAAAAGAAAAATTAGTGTGGGATGAGCACAGTGCACCTGAACCAAAAGGAGGACAACATGTCCCGTCTCCTCGCTGAAGAAAATCAATCTGAACAGACAGCTCCAGCAGGTCATAGCTCATCTGTCTTAACCTGCTTCTTGAGGAGCACTTCTTACACTGGTTTGTTGTGTTTGTATGGCTACACATAACACCCCAGGCACAGGGAAATAAACCCCTGTGCCTAGTTTTCACAGGATATTCTGAGAATGTGAGAGCCTTTGACGCAGGTGGATCCATCATCATTTCACCCAGACTCAATAGCTTTTTATTAAGGCTTCAGAGCTGAGGTCATGTGACCTATCTAGGCTCTGTGTTCTTTTGGATCAATGAACAAAAATGGGTGTGTTCACTGAGTAAATAAGCCATGGCAACTGGTGTGTTGTGCACAGATAGTCTGTCCTAACAATCACCATTTTATTTGAGCTTTTTGTGTCCGTTAAAAACAATGTTGGAGGAATTTAGGAGAAGCCTGGGTCACTTCTGTTGAGTAAGAGAACTGACTTAGGAAATCTGCAAAATATTTCCAGATTCTCAGGTTGAATAATGCACATTGTTTGTCTTAATGGGTAATTAATCTTTGACTATACACAAGTCATCAGTTATGATCACAGTCCATGAAGTTTCATCATCATTCAACTAGAAGAGTAACAATTTAGAAAATAAAATACAGTAACTGGCAAAAAAATGGCAAGAAACAGTTGCAATTGTTTTTACCAAATCCAAAAGAGCCATCAGCCAAATTATATTCAGCCAGATTCATAAAGCACAATAGAGATGGCAGGTGACAGAAAAAACTGGCTGTTCCAGGCTGCAGTACATCTAGTCCATTTTAGACCACATATCCTCAACAGATGACCAAACGAGAAAACCACAAGAAAACCTGATATTTAGGAAATATTTAAAGAATGTTTTATGTAGTTATATAACCCCAGTAATTTGAATGTTAGTCAATAATGTATTTGTTATGAAACACTGTGAGACTTAAAACAAGGTGTAAGAATCTGCAGCCATGTTAACAGCTCTGTGAGGTTGTACTTGGACACACAGTGGTGCTAAATTTTAACATCAAACTGCTAATATGCTCACAGTGACAATGCTCATATGCTGATGTTTATATATACCTCCAGTTTCCATGCCCACAGCAGCATGAAGTAGCTACTTCATCCTGAAGGTTAAGTTCAGTTTAAGGTAGATAAGGTGAAATACATCTCTGCAGAGAACAAACTTCAGCACAGTGCTCTTTTTGAAGACCTGGTCTAAAGCTTAACAGCATTTTTGGCTATTTGTAAAAAAAAATCCAGAGATGTTTTGTCTGAGTTTAACAATATTCCATAGCTGGAAAAAAACAGGAACAAGTGAAAGACTTCACATGTTTATAAAGGAGCCAAGGTTTTCCTGAACCTTAGAGCCAAGACTGGCAGGAGAACAAATATGGACCTCTGTTTTATTATTATCATTATTATGGCAATAGTCAGCACCATTCATCCTCAGGGAACGTAAACTGTACCAAATGGTGTACTAGATCATCCTTAGATATTTCACAGATAAGATATAACTTTGACCCAAAGACGGCACTTGGTGAAACGTCAGGAGAACAAAACCATTGTGAGTAATCCTCTGGAGACCGTGGACCAATCAGCACAGTGGTTTATTTATTTGGTCTGTGGAGGAAAGCCAACTGGCTGAGTGATGCTGTCTTAGGTTTATTCATACTGCGTTATCAAAATTAAACACGCAGGAGAATATAAACATTTCCGTGAAATACTGACAGTAACTGATTAACTAAAGGCTCAATGCATTATTGATTAACAACAGACATCTAATGGAGATGTGCTTATCATTCACCCAATGATTCACAAAGGTCTCTGTTGTCTGTTTACCCTGTTTTAATTTTGTTGATGGGATGACACCCAGGATGGAGCCAAATCACTATAGGTAAGTTTGGTAGTCATAGCAAAGATCAAAATGTGTGATTGTTTTGATTTGTCAAAAGGTTTGGTGTGGAAGGAAGATGAACAAAGACAGCTGGTACACTATAATTTAGCTGATCAGTTCTTATCTTCATGTCAATATTAGTTTGTCAGCTCCATTTATTGTCACATTCACATGCTGTACACAATGTGTACAAAAGTGACAATTATAAATTCTAAAGACACACTGACACACACACACATTTATTTGAATATGAGCAAAACATTTCCCCGAGCAAAAATTGCTAGTTACTTCCAGGTAGATTAAGATGGTATTTGAATATGTAGATTGCTGGCATTAAAATTAAATAATGATGTGCAGCTCTGCAGCTGATTTTAGAGTAAAACTATTACAATATTTATGTTTTGATGATATAGACTCTGCTGTTGCCACTAACATGCTCTTTTTAGAGTTGATCATTACATATTTAGAGGACTAACAACCTGTCAGTGAAGGTAAAATGAAACTCTTTTCTGTAATTTGCCATAGATTGATTCACAAGCCACTAACTCGACAACCAGCTGAAAGCCTCTCTCATCTACGACCACAGTATTGATATTTCTTAAGCACTGGTCAGGAAACATGCAGAGGATAGATGTTCCAGATGTTCCAAGGCTGCTGTGGTGGATCAAAGATCTCATCATTTTGATTCTGTAGAGGACACATTGAAAAAAATTATAAGTCTCACTCACCTCACAAAGCTTCAGAGGCAATCATCTAATGGCTGGGGTCTGACTGCACTGCTAAAGTGTCCACTCAGCAGCACTCTATGTATGTACAGCCTGGGCTCCTGCCAGGCCATTTCCGGACTGAAGCATCCTCAGCCAAGAATCCCCTCTGATGTACACACCTTCCTACAACCCCAACTACAGTACAGTCCATCAGCCTCACACACATACCCCTGCCACAGACCTGTTTTTGTCAGACAGCCTGTGCTAACACACTGATTTTGCAGCCATGAACATTTCTGATAGGGTCAGCCAGGAACCATACTAAAGCTTCATCAAATTTAAGTGATGCTCCCCTACCTTCACTGCTTCCGATTCCCTTTTGGCAAATATAAATAGTGCTCTAAAAAGAGCTGGACTTGCAGTTTTCCCGTTAAGGGACTAAATCACCTTTTTGCCAGCTGTTCATTTCTAACAGGACAGGTACCTTATCAGTGTATGACAGTAACTGCCCCATTGCATGGTCTTCATAACTGTATGGGCAGTCATTGTGACTGTGTGGTCAGGTATGATAACTTTTACTGGGTGGTTAGCAATGTGGAGAGAAAGAAAGAGGGATGCAGAGAGAGGTCAAGGCAGGCAAAGTGAAACCCAGAGAGAAGCTGAGCAGAAAGATAGTCTTTCAAGGTATCTTTGAACAGATAAACTCAATCATGCCTGCAGCTCCTTACAAGCAAGACAAAAGCTTTTCAGCTGCTTTTATGCAGCCCAAACAGTTTGCTCTCTTGTTGCACACTGGCGGCTGAGCAGCATTGATTAAACCCAAATTCTACTCTTTTCATTACTCTTTACTGACTGATGCTTGTTGCTGAACCATGCAGAGGCTGTGATATAACCAGCAGAATCTTGTTGCCCTTAAATTATTGTACAACTATGATCCAAGATCCAGGAGGAGAGTAATTTTTAAATAGTTTAAAGCACTCAGATTCACATTAGACATAAACAAATGAACAAATCTGATTCGAATCACTGTGTCAACAGAGCCACTGCTCTATTGAATTTAATGTTCTGGTTTACTGCCAAGCACAAGCAAAGCAGATGTTCATATTAAAATCCAATCAACAGATAACAATAAACCACAATTATAAGCAATAATAGATCAAACTGCAGAAATAGACATGTATATGCTGAAGTATTGTATTATTACACTGTTAAATTGAAATTCTAAGTCAAATTATTAAAATGCTAAGTGCCTTGAGATAATTATGTTGAGTTTTGGCCTTATATAAATAAAATTGATGTGTATGTAGTGAAGAGAAAGAAATATATGAAGTGGAAGGAAATGGAAATACTCAAGTCAAGAAGAAATACCTCATAACTGTACCTAAACGACTTTCCACCACTATTTTTCACCACCATCATACTGACACAATTAGTACTGAATAGAAAGCAATAGATAGTAGATATTCTGATGTTTAAACTTCAATCCATTCTTACACCACTAACTTTCTGACTGTCTTTAACGCTGCTGTGACACAGCTGATGAAAACCAGAAGCAGGATAAAGAGTGTAAAATGTAAGAGAACTGTCTCGTTTCTCATCATACACAAATTCCAATGTGACGCAGGAAAAAGGAGCTGAGAAGGTAATGTGTAATGCACGCATTGTAAAGTGTATTAAAAGATAGATGGTCCCTGCTGTGAACATAATATCCACCATCTCTGCAGGTATTTCCATTTACAGAGCAGTACGAGTAGATCTGCATTCATAAAACATTAGCAAACCACTAAAATCAGCACTTGACTTGACTGGGAAATGTTTTCTGTTCATCTGTTCAACATTTCAGCTCGAAAACACTGGGCTTCTTTTTCATTGCAATACTCACTTCAATGCTGTGGCTTGTCAGGAAAAATCTATTTTACGCCGCAACAGATAAAGACACAAATTCTAACATGTTAAAGTTTTTGGTTGATCCAAAAACATGATGGGAGACAGTCCATTTTCCTAAATCATTTTCAGAGATGTTGCCATTATTATCCTTCTCTGCTTGACAGATTAATTCCCAGCAAAGTCCCAAAAGACAGTTTAACTTTACTTCCCATTTCAAGTGACAATCTTTGGAGACTTGGACAGATATGGGGATTTCTTGGCCAAAATATTTCATGTTATCCCAAAAAAAGAAACATTGAGCATCAGCCCCAGATGACTGTTATCAGGGAAACAAAAATATGAACTTAACGTCTGGTTGCCTGTGTCCGGTCTCTGTGTTGTGCTTTTTGGGAAATGTGCTACTAGGTGGAAACATGTGTCACGTTTGTGAGCTGAGGTGTGAATAGTCTCCTCCTTTGAAGGAAGCCAGACTGCTTTCCAAGGTAGATTAAGGCTTTGAAAGATGGAAGGGAAGATTATTCTTCAGTCAATGGAAACCTTTATGCAGTAGCAGTTTAGTATTAATCTAAGGATTTATTTGACTTCATCAGATCATAGAAACAAAGTGAAGGTGTCATTTAAGTAATATAATGAACTTGGGTTCACAACAAGAAATGTGATAAGAATAATACGTCAAGCTTGTTAGCAAATAGTGTTGTATTTACACATCCAGCAGACTTTCTTTACATCTTCCATTTGCTCCGTTTTGGCAACTACCCAAGGAAAAAAGCTGCTACGGTACGTCCTCACTCTGTTCATCAGTTAGTAACTAACAGTGTCTGTCCGCTGTTCAGTGCTGGACAGGTAGAGGATTTTTGTGTGTTTTGTTTTGTTTTGTTCTGTTTTTACATTGTGAAGCACTTTAAGATGGTTGTTCTAGAAAGGTGCTGTATATGTAAACTTTACTCACGTATGTATCAAACCTCGTTGCTGAAAACTACTGCCTGCTGCAGCTGGAAACAACACGAATGAGAGCAGTGAGACTGAACCAAAACATTAAAGCCGTGGAGCATTAAAATCATCAGCGAGCTTAAAAGACGCTTTCAAGCTCACAGAGCTGAGGGGAAGTGCAGAGTTAAATGATAATTGTTGCTTTTGCTTCATCACTTCAAGTGATCCTTTTCACATTACATGTAGTCATTTAATCAGTTCTCAATATAAACAATATTGACTAACGCAGTATTAAGGGGAATTGCTTTACATAAAATGCTTTTCTATCCAACTGGTGGTCCTCTGGTCATTAATAGCTGCTACTAACCACAACAAATTGTATTTAATAGTTTCAACACAAGCTAATACAGACTTCATCCACACAAGTGAAGTCATGCTTCAAATATATCACTCCCTGTTTACTGGGATCATGCAGGATGAAGCCTCTGCACCAGCCTGTTCTGACAAATCATCTCGGCCAGTGTGTCTGTGTTTAGTTTATGCAGATTAAGCAAGCATTTGTGCAAGTGGTGCTAAAGGAAACCCTGTTGAACCTAGCTTATTGCTCAGCTCTTCTCAATTTCTTATTTTCTCTTCCTCATCTGTCCACTCAGTATTATAAGTAATATGCAAGTCAAAAACACCAACACACACACACACACACCCTAAAAGACGAGAATCCAGAGCTAGACAACACTCATTAAATTTTAATTGCATCTTTGGGTTTCTTGTATTCAGGAAGATGAAGCAAAACAAAATGTATGTTATGTGGTTAAGTTTAATATTTTTCTTGCCATTTAATGTTAAATGGTCATTAGAATTGCTGCAAGAAAGGTATCATTAACCTTACAACTGAAAGATTTGTTCCCTCACATAATTGCAGGTACATGCCTGGAGGTTATTTTTACAGACATTACTCTAAACATGCTGTAATGAAACTTCCTCTGACAGAGGCGTACAAAATGTGCGAGTCTCAAACCTTTAGTGAATACAGCATGATGTATCCTGTTATTTTCTTCAGGACAAACGCCTGAATCATAATCTAAGAGTGACAAACATGGAAGAGATAATCGTGTTCTCTATCTTTGTATCTTGGCTCCTTGAGTCTATTTATGGTTGCTGCAAAATCATATTACTAATCCAAAAAACAGTTACACAACGAAAAGTATTTTCTAGGTCTCGGCATATTATACAATATTATCCATATATGGTGTGGGAGAGACTACACGACCAGGCAGCAGCAGCCCACTCATCCAGGTGGGCTGCTATAGATTAGGTTTGTGTGTGGGCTTCGTTGCCAGCTGGCATCTATCTGCCTATTGATAGGATGAAAACATCAACACCTCAAACAAGAGTTTGCCCTAAAATGAGAAACTTTACATTGTGTTAACTACTTATTTGGCTCCCAGGAATCTGTTGCTTGAGTCACTGTCAACTGGGTTAAAAGGTGAGTGTTTCCATATCTCCTGTGAAAAATAAATAAGTGCACTAACTCTGAGTACAGAGATGAGGAACTTGTGCTTTACTTTAGTATTTGCATAATGCTACTTTATACTTCTTCTTCACTGTGCATTGTACCTTTCACTTCACTACTTTTGTCTGATGTTGCAGTTATCAGATTATCAGTATCAGATTAAGATTTTAGAATTTTATGTGTAGAAATGTGTTGTTAGATTATCACTAAGGTTCTCAACATTTCTGGTTTGTGGTGCCTTACAAAAAGCATATGTAGCTGGGGCCCCTTATCATATTTCATTGTTAGCAGTTCCACCAAAGGGTGACTTCCCCTCCAAACGTCTCACATGGTTTGATTTAAAATACTGTAGCTGTAACTGCAATATTTGTCAAAAAAGCAAAACTGTGATAAAGTTACAGCAATAACAGCTGCTGAATGATGTAATGATGCATTAGTAGTAACACTGTAATAATATAATGCAAGACATTATTCTGCAGCACAAGTACTTTAAGTCTATTTTCCCACTAATACTAATGCACTTTTTCTTGACTTACTTGTAATGAGCCGTTTTCACATTCATGTGTGGATACATCCACTTAAGTTAAGGATCTGAGCATAACACTGGTTTTCTATTATCTGCTTCACACCTGACAAACAGCTGTTAGAAAGCACTTTGAAAACTTCTTTTTCGTTGTTTATCACAGATCTCACTGCTCCTAAATATGTCTTGTGTGTTTGGTGTGATGATTAAAGGATTTGTTTGATTCGTTCAACTGAATAATGCTGAACATATGGTGTCAGCGGGCACGACATTGCGCGAAAAAAAATAGTTGAAAGCTAGACCTTGAACACGAGAAAAGGTCAAAGGGAGAGTCTCACCTCTTAATGCTTCACAGCAGGAAAAACATTTAACTCATATGGTTGAACCCAAACAGTTTAACACAGAATATCTGGACCTTGGCCAGAAATGAAATTAACTATTTATGTCAGACTGAAAACAAACCATCTTACCTTGCTTGAGTTTGACAAATAATCATTGAAATATAACTTACTTGAACTAAGGATAAAAAATACAAATACTCTAAAATGTGGAAATGTCTTTAGAAAAACATCTCCTGTCTTAATGTCATTTATGTAATGTTAGACAGATTAAAATAATGGCAAATTACTGAGTCATGTCTGTAAAACAGTATCAAATTGCTCTCTGTCTTGTGTAATTCAAGGTTTATACAATTTGCACTGCCAGGAAGAAAAGTTGATCTTCTTGAACTCAAGGCAAATTCTCACTACTGAAGCACAAAGAAAGAACGAGGATGCTTCTGTTCAAGTTGAATTTCCAGCAAAAGACGGGAAACTTTTTTCTCACCCGCAGCACTTGGCAGCATGCTGAGCAGCAGAAGCTTTTATGTTATTTGAAAGTTCAGTGTATTCAATCAAGTGAAACGGGCAGTGAAATGCATTTCATTCCGGCACTAAAATCTAGTCATAGATATGAATGGATATTATTCCAGGTGATTTATCTTTTAAGAAAGATGCTCATAATACCTGAGTACTCTGGTGCCCGTTGAAGGATTGAGAGATAGCGTGTGTAATCCTGTCTGAAGGAATGCTGCCCCGCACCATCCAAATTTAAGCATCTCTTGATTTCCAGTCTCACTGAGCGCTGGAGAACCTGAAGGTGCCTTTATTCATTTTGGCTGGTTAGGTCATTCACTTCCCTCAGATGTGAATTGAACTTGACCTTCTAAAATATATTTTTTAACTCAGAAACATTGACCAGAAGTTGTTTAAATCCAACTGGTTGACACTGCTGGGGACTTTTGTTAAGTTTGTTATAAGTTCATATTACATTATTGTGTTTGTTAATGCAATATGAATCCATGAATTCACGATCACAACCAGCTTTACAGGGACATGACTGGAAGAAAATGTTTACTGGCATCACAAAAAAAGATGTATGTTACTCATATAAACCCTCACTTGAAAACCATATTAACATGCAAAAGAAAAATGTAAAACAAAAATTAGCTGTTGTACACTGAGAAACACAAATTAGAAGAAGGTGTAGGCAAACACAGTAAAAAGAGATATCCATTCATATTCACACTGCACTTAACTTTCTGTTAGATTTCTCTGTTTTATTTATTTATTTCAGACTTGACCACCATGTTTCCATGAATCCTTAGAATAAAGGTAATAAAAAGTGACTGTCTGTTTTTCTGAGACACTGTTTCAACCATTTCAATGGTCAAACTGATCCAGAACCATTAAATGCTTTTACTTTGCCCTGTGTTCTTTGTTTTTCTTTGAGTTTCTACGGTGACAGATGCTGTTAAGTCTTCTGAACATGCAAGAGATATAAGCTGTCCCTTTCCAATTAAGTTTCATGGTAATGTAACTTGAATTTAATTGCATAATCAATCATCAGTACCAAGTGCATCCTAAAGGAGAGTGCATCATTTTTTACATAACTTCCAGAAAGGGTTTCTAGACACCATAACTGACATATTTGCTTGCAAGCATAGAAGAGTTGCTTGAACAGGACAAGTCAGTGATTGCAGTGACTGTGTTGTCCTGAAATAATTTTACAAATAAATAATTAATTATTCTGAAATACAACATAAAATCTTTGAGGGTTTGGCTGGATAAAAGTCACGATCCATGAAATGAGTATAAATTAAAAATATTAGTATGAATATTTATAATAACATAATAACAATGCTGAACATGCTGATTAGAAAACTAGGCTAATGACTGTATTCCAACACAGTTTCCAACAAATAGGAATGGTGAATGAAAAACACTTTTATATGATGATAAAATAACCATCACACACCTTTAAACACTCCTTTATTTTTTTTTTTTAATTTCTTTTTTATACTGAATCGTAAAAGTTGCCATTCTTTGATGGGTAGTTTTGTTACTTCATGAGGAGTCAAAAAGCTATTAAATAGGAGAAACAGGAATGTGCCTGTGTCTGAACTCAGCCCATTAAATCAGTCACTCCTCACATCCAAAATGTGATTATACTTGTGCATTTTACCAAAATAGGAATTTATTTCATGAGAAATATTTCTTATAGGAGAGGGGGTTGTACCTCATTCCTCAACTTAAACAATTTGACTTTTAAAACAAGGTGTCAGAGTACACATGTATTTCATTCTGTAAGATCATCATACATGAACACACATGACTTAGACACAGCAGACACACAAGTTTTTCTAATATTACTTTTTTCTACATGTTAGGAACCTCAAACTGAAAACCATAAAGCTAAGGTGGTTTTGGCACAAACGTCATTTATAATTGTCCCATTAAGTACCCTCCCCCTGCCAGAAAAAACAAGTACAAAGAAGCCAAAGAGGCACTTCTCCCAAAAAACAGCGCAGTTCTCTACTCCATCTCTCAGTGTTGCGTAAAACAATGCAAAAGCATTTTCTACCCTTTCTGTGGAGAAAAGGCTGTCCGCGTAATGATGCGTCATGTGCGTTTCACGGGCTCACGTTTAGGTATGTTTGGTCAGTATATGGCAGAGCTGTGTGTGGTGGAGAGGAGGCAGGAGATGACAGCTGCCCCACTCACTTCTCCACTGAGTCCTCAGGAGAGTGGAGAGAGAAGGACTGCATGGGGACTGTGCTGCTGCACAGTGAACGGTTTTCTCTAATAAAACATCTTAACACCGATTTGGAAACGAAACTGCAAACGCGCAGTTGAAACATGCAGACCTGGACTGTTTAGACAGGTTATGTAGGCTGTGTTTAGTACAGCTCTTTCGTGAGTTACAGTTACAATTGATCTGAATCCTGCTATGGAGGACTTCATGAGTCAACATGAGTCTGAGCACTGACGATGTGACAAACTTGTTGAAAAATGGTTCCTCGGAACTCGACGGGACTCCGAGCGCATCACCCCTGGTCAACTTCACCAACAGCTCCAGGGGAAACAACACGGAGCCCAGCGAGGTGGACCTCATTCGAGCCATTCCGCTCGGGTTGGTGCTGGGGGCTTTCATTGTGTTCGCCATCGCCGGTAACATCCTCGTCATCCTCTCGGTGGTGTGCAACAGGCACCTGCGGACCCCGACGAACTACTTCATCATTAACTTGGCCATCGCCGACCTGCTGCTGAGCACCACCGTGCTGCCGGTCTCCGCTACTCTGGAGATCCTAGACTACTGGGTGTTCGGCAGGATCTTCTGTGACATCTGGGCAGCGGTGGACGTGCTCTGCTGCACTGCATCCATCATGAGCCTGTGCGTAATATCTATCGACCGCTACATCGGCGTGAGCCACCCGCTGCAGTACCCGGGCATCGTAACCGAGAAGCGGGCGCTGCTGGCCATGCTCGGGGTGTGGGTGCTGTCGGTGGTCATCTCCATCGGACCGCTGCTCGGATGGAAGCAGGCGCCGTCGGCGGACGACACGGTGTGCCCCATCACAGAGGAGCCGTTTTACGCACTCTTCTCCTCCCTCGGCTCCTTCTACATCCCTCTCGTCGTTATTCTAGCCATGTACTGCCGCGTGTACATAGTCGCCAAACGGACCACTAAGAACCTGGAGGCAGGTGTGATGCGGGAGAGGATGGACTCCAGCGAGCTGACCCTGAGGATCCACAAGGGCTCTCAGGTGCATGATGAGCCAGGCAGCTCAGGAACCGGCAAAGGCCGCGCGCACCAAGCGAGAAGTTCCTTGACGGTGAAACTCCTGAAATTTTCCCGGGAGAAGAAAGCAGCTAAAACTCTGGGCGTTGTGGTCGGCATGTTTACACTGTGTTGGCTGCCCTTCTTTCTGGCCTTACCTATAGGTAGGTTCAAAAAGGCAGCTCACGCTGTGTGGTCTGTTATACTGCCGTTAATCGAAGTTATGTCAAGCCATTTACAAAAAATACTAACCCACCTATTTTCCTCACAAGCCACTCCAATTTCAAAACTTCACTTTATTCAATTAGTTAATAAGACTAGTACAGTCATTTAAATCTCTGTAGGAAGTTTAAGTGAGGCAGCTAAAGGCTGCTGCAGGCCTTGCAAATCATACCTTGTTGGCAGTGGGGAGGTCTCCTGGGCAGCATTTGCTGCTTTGAGTTGTCACCAAAGCTGTTAGTGGGTTTTAATATACTGGAGTAGTCATTTTATGCTACAAAACCTATAACATTACCTATATACTGCATTATAGGAGCATTGGGGTGAAATAAGAGTAGAGCTGTTTTATTTCTCTGATTTATGTAATTACTTTGCATCATAAATGGCTTTTTTTATTAGGAGAAACTGTAATACCGACACTGTAGCCTCTGAATTCAGGGATAAAAAACATGTTTTTAGGAGTATGTGGATGAAATATTCACAAGCTTATCCAAACATTATTAGTGTTATCTTTGTATTATCCCCTGAGTGACAGTTAATCCTGATGCAACAAATAGAGCGCTTGTGTGTGCCAAGTGAAGAGTAGGTGGCCTCCCTCTGCACTGCTCTCTGGTTAATTCAGAGGCCTGTGATGCTGGGACTCCCTGATGCCACAGAGGCTGGCAAGCATTCAGCACCCCACTGACATAGCTGTTTATGAAACTGCAGAGGAAATTAAACAATACAAATTGTGCGGTGAAATGCTCACGCTGTGGGCTGTGTTGTGGTGAGGAGGTTAAGAAAACATTAAGTCTTTATTTAGTGTTGGAGTTTGGACAAAGGACTCACTGAATTACAACCACGGTTGCTCTACTTTAAAAGACAGTTTTCCTGATTCACTGATTTCCAGCGTGTGTTGTGGAGCTACAAGATGCGGTTGTGCACACTTTTTATATATTTCTTTGAGTGTGTGTTTGTGTATCAGCATGTGCCATATGTGCCATTTTCTGTGGGAAAAAGGGAATGTGTTTACTCCCCTGATTTTGAGCTGCAGCTCAAAAAGATCACCACACCGTGTCATACAACAGAGATTATGTTGTTTTGAGGTATTTTCAGTGGGAAAGTACCTAAGAAATGTGATTTTCTGAAGTCCCAATTTACAGACGCGAAAGACTTCAGAGAGTTTATGTAACACTAATCAGCAAACTGCCAAGAAACCCTCCAGAGATACATTGCTCTGTACAGTCTCTTGTGTAACATACTGATGCATTGTGACAAAGCACCACACAAACCTATTTCATGCTTTTAATTGCTCTAGAAGAAAGAAAAACATACACACAAGCCCAAAAGTCTTCTGGTGAGGACTTCCTCATAATGCAACCACTGTATATACTATATGTCAACACAGGCCACTGAAACTGAAATCTTCCCCAACATTAGAGTCTCCTCTGTTTTTTCAATTTACGATTGTGCTTCTGCTTCCTGATGTGATTTATGCCTGAACTTTAATACTACAAGGCTGATAGGGCAGCGGCACTCTCCTTGTGTTGTTCGCTGAGTATTCATTAGCCTCCACCCACAGAGTGGGATTTCCTGTCTCACACTTGTTATTACCCTGCTCCTTCCTCTGCATTCAGTCTGATATGTAACATATGCAAGGTTTCTCGTTGGCGGTGTGCATGCGCTGGTGGATGTCGCGTGTGTTTTGTTTTGTTTGTGTGTGTGAATGGCTGATGTGTATTTATATGTTTTTATGTGTATGTGTCTTCTTGATCACCATGAAGTCCCCCTTCACTTGCTTCTATTTTATTTATTTATCATATTTTATTTTATTTATTTTCCTGTCAGACTGATGTATGGGCAGAGTTTGACACTGCAAGAGAAATTTATTGGTGTTCACCTTGAAACATACACACACCAACTATAATTTGAATTAATATTTTGGAAGCAAATTTAAATTGGAAACCATGAGACGTCTTTTTAAACAATTAAACTTTGAATGATGATGTGCTTTTACGAAAGGGTAAAGAGGATTTTCTTTGTGGAAAAAACATATGAAACTGTTTATTATTCAAAGCACAGTCCTTTTAAATATCTTAATGCATGGCTGAAGGGAATCTTTAAAGATGAAACTGTGCTGTGCCCACTGACCTACAGAGCCTCAGCCTCAGGTTGTATGATTATGAAGGAGGAAGTTCACATACCTAAAGAAATATTTCAAGTCTCTCGTTCACAACCAGTGTCAACTGAATTCAGGTTCTATAAAAACATTACATAGGGTACGCACAGTTAACGGTCTGATGGTTCACAGTCATTCCTTCTCAGATTTTTAATTAACATTTCTCCTTTTGACATTTAATTTGGAGCAAAGTAAGGTGTACGGACTCCAGGACTGTAAACACCCATCAAAGTTCAAATCATCAAGCACTGTTACTCCAAGCTTCCCTGCCTAAAACGTCACTTTTTTATCAGTGATGGTGACATATCTAAACCTTAACACATAACATCTAATCTCATATTCTGAGCAAAATGACAATCTAACTACTTAATTAAAGGTTAGAGCAGTAACTAATCAAAAAAGGTCTTTTAAGAAATCTTCCAGGGAAATACAGTAGCCAAAAACCATGCATTAGAAGCAGAAGTTTGATCTTAGACAAGACAGTCTGAAGAACAGTTTCTTATTTGATTTTCCCTATAAAATGCTATACTGCAATATGTACTGATGTTATAATATAAAACTACATACACTGTATATTATTGTCCAGAACAACAAACAAAACTTACAGTTAGAATGTATTGTAAAACTATATTATTTTATGTTATAGGGCCAAATGTCAATTTACAGATTTGAGTAAATAATTTAAGCAGATTATTGCTTCTAAGAAACACTGGAACAAGCAAATAAAGAGTATATAGACTCAGACTACATATATTCAGGGTTACACTTAATTAATTTGAACTTAAACTAAACTTTACAGAAATCTAAGAATTGTTTTCTTATTGAATGATTAATAATTTAGTCTATAAAACAGCAGGGAATTGTGAAAAATACTTTTTTATGTTGCATTAAGTCTCTCATTGTTCTTTCTCTCAGAAAGATCCCAAAACTAAAAACGAATAGTTTATTGTCATGCAATCCAAGGGAGCAGCATTTTCTTTAACTATCAATGTATTGAATTCCTTGAAAAACGACTTTTTCCCATCTATCAACTGATTTGATTAATTAACAAATCTTTTTAAGTCTACACACAAAGGAAACTTAACATAAACAATTGTAGCCTATACATATTAACATAAGAATTAAGTAAGTACTCTTACGCAACATGGAAAGATGCTGTAACTTAAATCTTCCTTTGGATTAGAAGAGGGATACATGTGTTATTTCATTGCACACATTTTCCCACCAGCTCTTTAACACCAACACACTACTGTCCTGTGAAGGGTTTTGCATTCAGCATTCAGCAACTGGTGCAGGCAATGAGCACAAATGTGAGAGAAACCAACACTTTTAGGTGTTAACAATCATTTCCACGCGCACGTGTGTGTTTGTGTGTGTGTGAGATACTGTGTGTATCTCACACACTTGTGTATATGTGGGTACTTGTGATTTGATACATTAAGCTGGCCAGCCCTGTGCTCCGGGGGTAATTGAAATAATTTCTGAAGAGGAAAAATAATGAGAGTGCTAAGTGTCAAAGCAATGGAGATGAAAAGAATTGGCAGAGCTGAGCTGAAAGGGCCACAGGGCAGCGGGGGTGAATCCAAGGGTCCCTGGGATGTCAGCTCAATTTTCCAAAAATAGCTTCATGCTATGGTTTCATTGAAGGTAATATGCAGGGGCAATAACACTTCTGTCCTTTTGGATCAAGACATATTAATCATGTTTATGTGTGTGTGTGTGTGCTATGAAACAGGATGTGTGAGTTTTTGGAAAGCAGATTGTGTGTTTGCATGTGTGTGTCTGTGTGTGCGCGCCTGCGTACGTGTGTGTGTGTGTGTGTGTGTGTGTGTGGGAGGGTGTTCTCTATATGGCACAGAATAGGTAATGCTTCTTCCAATTAGTAAGAATAACAGGATGCCTGGTTTTGTTAAGATGTTCCTGTGTTTCATAGTGAGATGTGTGCACTTGTGCCCGTCTTCAGGAAGGAGGTGCAACATTTCACTTAGCAGAAGGGGCGAGACCACCAATAACAAGCCTCCCACGCTTATCTGTACACTATTGTCTTTCAGTCATGGCCCTTGTGTCCTCTGCATACTGTAGCATTTCAACATAAACACTCTTGAAGCGACAAAAATGGACCAAGTTCACACAGAACTTAAAAACATAAACATGTACCATATCTGGCAACAGGAAACTCTGTTGTCACTGAGTTTTGTTTCTGTGTTTCCTAGACTTTGTGTGTAGAAAGGAGACACAGAGACATATTGGCAACGTCCAACCTTTTCTTTTATATATGGGCCTCTAGATAGGGGCCAGTCCTTCCTGAGAGACCACACAGCTATGTTGGACTGTAGAGTTGCACATTTGAGATGTCTGTGAAGGAAGTGCAACTTCATACCACACGGTGAATATATTTTTCTATTTTTTTTTAAACCCTACAATTCCTGACAAATTCAAGAGAGAGCCAGTGATTTCTGCTCGACACAAGCTTTGCTCAGTAGGAAAGACCAACAATTTCTTAACACAATAATATTTGGTACACACAAAAAAAAGGTATTTCACTTTTTGGTAAATATAGACCTGAAATGACTGATTAATTGGTCAATTACGAGACAATCAATCTACAGCTTAAGTCTAATTGACAAAATATTGAAAATTGAATTGAAAATAATTACTTGTATCAGCTTAACATGGAGCAAAGAAAAATGCATTGGTGTTTTAGGAAACAGATAAAATGTATTGGGCCACTTGGGTTCCTGGTATCACAGCAATACACAGCTTTCTAAGAGTGTCACCTTTACATTTACTTCTTGCTATACTATTACAACAACTAGTAATATTACAAATATAAGTATTAGTAACTACTTGTCATGTCCATTATTCTTTTTGTCAAGCAATTATCATGATTGACAGGCAAACAAATGAAGATGGACCAATAGAGAGACTGAGTGGAAATGAAAGTCTGACCAAGTCTAATTCCACACCCACTCTGTATCCCAGTCACAGACATAACTCACTGTTATGTAATCACGTTTAAGTGGCTGGCCAGAAGCGAAAATAGCATGTGAAAATACCAGCCACTAAGCAGAGACTCATTCATCTACAATACAAGAGGCCAAGACACATTCAGACAGCATTCTCTAGTTTCATCTCACAGTCTGGCAACCGGAGCACACACACACACACTCACGCATGGCTTGTATCGCTGCTGTGATTTAGGAGCCACTGAGATAAATGAAAATTGGAAGTGATGTTTCCTCCTATTGTCACGCAGTCACTTTCGTTCAGGTGAACATTCAGGTGTGTGTGTTTATTTAAAATGAATGGCATTGATTAACAGTTATATTTGCCAAAACACTGGGCAAGCATTCATATGTAAGTTCAGTGTTTTGTTTGTATCAGGCCATCATTCTCTGTCTCTAACCTACCGCTAACTCCCTCTTTCTGCCCTCACCCACACCAAGACTAAATAAATAAAATAAAATAGTAAAAGACCAGTTTCTAGACCTGTGTCAGCGCTACTACAGGGTTTCGGTGTCTTGTCCAAGGACGGCTCGATATGTAGCTTCGGAGGGGACAAAATCATGTTCCTTAACTGGGAATCGAACGGTGGTGAGAGCACTGAATCCTAACCACTAGACCATGAGGAAATACTCAACATCCTTCATTAGATTGTATTTGCTTAGGCTAAGCTGCTCTGGTTCCGCTCTGAACTCCACTGGCTTGAGTTGAAGCTTCAACTGAACACCACAAACTGTTGAATATTGCAACCATTATTCGATTAGTCAGAGTTAAACCAAACTACCACTGTTTGCCCCAGTGCAGCCTTAAAACATTCATAAATCCTATACACACTCAAGCAAAGTGGGGATACTTGGCGGCATACTACAGTAGTATGTGTGCATTGTATCTACTTAGGTTGAGCTGCAGCACAGTGGTTGGCACAATTGGCTTGTTAGGCAATTTCATCAGAGAGCCTGGCCTGCTCAGTTGTCCAGCCACCATCACTGTTCCACTGATCTCACTATTAGCCATTACATAGCAACCCCTCCAAATGAAACACGTCTTACCAATACATGGCACCAAAGTAGTTTGTTTGTGACTGAGAGTGCAGGCAAGTCTACAGGCTCATCAGGGACACCTCTCAATAACCGGTGTCTTGTTGAGCTAGGCCTGCCACACGAGAAGATAAAACAATATGTTTCAGCATCCCAGTAACACCGATTATCAGCACCGACACGCTCAGCACAACCCTCCATTAGTGTACCCCATAATCTATCAAACAAACCATCAAGCAAGTAGACTGCACAACACGTTAGTCAGCATACTAACAGCACGCCGTGCTATCCAGTACCCTCAGCCTGAGCCACCAAACATATTGGATCTTGGTGATAAACCAGACCTCCTGTGCTACCTCATACTAGCAAGCAACATACCATACACTACATTCTCAAGCTTCCTGAGGCCATACTACAAGTACTGCACTTATATCTCTATCTAGTACCTATACTTATCCATATAGGATTCTGGCCGCACACCTTTTTTCTAATCCACAGCCATTCACTGGAACTGGCTGCGATGTCAGCCATGGTTTTCACTTCCTGCTTTCACTCCCACCTTTTCATACTTAACTCAAATAACAGAAAAAAAGAAAAAAAAGAACTTAAGGCCAGCCTTCACTGGGCTGACCGTAGCTTTCCAACCATGCCTCTCTGCTGGTAGATCTAACCGTTTTCCTCTCACTGTGAACAAGTTTATTTGGCATCACATTGAAACAGCGTGAGATGTTTTAGATTAGATTATTAGGTAGATAGATTATTTTCAAGTCTTAAAGTGGACACCATTTCCTCGGCAGTTATCATTACTTGCAGGCATTATTACATTTCACCCCTAGGTTATATAATGTACCCTGTTCAGCTTAAAATAATCATTAAAGCTGTTGATCTGATATTCATGAAGAGGCAAGCTCAGGTGTCTATGTGTTCGCCTATAACAATTTACCAGAGGTAATTTCACACTTGAAAGCCTGAGATTATAGTTTATCTTCAGCTTCTCCAGGAATGTGATATTAGTTTAGCATTTCTATAAAGAAACACACTTTTAGTCGAATCTACACAAACACACAGCCTTCATTTCTTTGACATTAATATTACACTCACTGTGTTTATTAATTCTCTGCTTTTTCCTCAGACTTCCGCCTTCCCCTCATTACCTTGTGACATATTTAAGCTTGGCCACAGCAGGAAAAAACAGGGGTAGATTAATTCTATTTAACACAGGTCTCAGTCATTAGCATATATGAAAACATGCTCCACAATCTTTCTGAATCAAACTTTGTACTTTTAACCTTTCCACCTGCTGAAACATACACCATGGAAACACATACATAGCTATTATATATATTGCACTAATAACACTATTTGTATGTACAAGTGTTAAAAGGGAAGGCTCGCTGTGTTAGGTAACCCTTCCGAGAATAGGCTGCCATTTCATATAAACCGAAATGTAAACCATTTTCTCAGATCAACACATTTCTCCCACTGTATATATCTGAAAAGGAATTCAGGGTCGTACCACTTTCTCTATTCTTATAAAAGTGCTTCAAATAAACAGTGACAGAGTAGCTACGTTGTTCTTGTTTAAAGCACTTTGTCTGTTAACGAAGGTCTTTCTTTAGGGATAAATACCATTTGGAACTGATTATTCTTTCTGATGCTAGTTTTTTCTGGTGTTTTACATCCTGCCTGCACACAGTCTGGCTGAAAAGCCCTGTCTTATTCTTAATCAATGCTGCCACCTGCTGACTAAAATATAACCTGCAGTCAGATCAACAAATCCAAAGGGAACACTTCGTCAACTGATCAGTGTTGCTGACCCGGATATACCTTGATTACAGGCTATGAAACATGATGAACAGATCCTTGTTAAAACATGTATCCATGTTCTTTCATAATTTTATGTTTCCAGTATTGTTTAGATTCATGAAGTTTTTTTTTAGTTCCACAGCAGTTTTCAACTTGTTCTAAAGTTTACATTTGTGAACAAAAGTCAGCACATATTTCTGACCCTTTACTAAGCTGGGGGGAAACATCAAGACATGTTATCTATGGCGACCAACATATTTGGTATCACTGGAGACTTTGGAATCTCCACTAGAACTTAAATAATGTGATGAAAAAATGGTTTGCTAGGAAAGTTTCCATGAAAGGCATACACAATTGTAAAGAGACATGGTGAAAAGCATTGCTACAATTATGTATGATGACAATTTTCAGGAAAATAGAAAATATGGGACCTGTGTATGGGACCTTGGCTAATGATTGAATGCACTATCATTTTCTTTCTTTATTCGTCTCTCCCCAGGGTCTTTTAATGTGAACCTGCGACCCCCTGACCTCCTGTTCAAAGTGATCTTCTGGTTGGGTTACTTCAACAGCTGTCTGAACCCCATCATCTACCCCTGCTACAACCGTGAGTTTAAGCTGGCCTTCATTCGCATCCTAAGATGCCAGTGTCACCAGAAGAAACGTCCTGGCTGGAGGGCATATAATTACCGCTCATCTAACTTCAGCTCCTCTGGAAACTCACGTAAAGGCTCTGCAGATCACAACTCCAGTTGCTTAAATGGCAGCCAACGTACTCTGCCATCCTCAGCCAGTCCAAGCCCTAGCTATCTAAGCAAGGGTCTACCACCTTGTCCTGAGGGGGAAACACTATACGTTTGGGGGCCCACCACACCAACTCCCTCCACACCCAACATGCTGCCTGGCAGCGCCACAGACTGCCAGCCGGGAGCTCTGAGAGGGGAGGTAGGAGGACGAAAAGCAGCTGAAGAGACTATCGGTGGTGTTTTCTCGTTCTCCTTTTGCAAGAATAGAGAGAAGGGAGGAGTCAGCAAAGACAGTATCATGCCTGAGGACAAGATATGACTGCTGAGCTGTGCAAAAATGTGACTTTTTCATTCTTTACAGGTATTAAAGTACAGAGTGTGGTTGTTTGAATTTGCTGCATTTACTGTACATGGTCCATGATCATTCATCAGTCAGTGGAATGTCAATAGTTGTGAGGTGGTGATATCCAAATTATGACTGTGCTGCTGTATCACAGGTAGTTTATCCCGTATTATTGTACATGTGATTGACAGGATGATTTCTTTCAATGAACAGTAAAGGGCTGTAGCTAATCGAAATCACAGTTCACCACCCTCTTTGGAACCAGAAAGTCACCGTTGCATGCATTGTGATTCAACTAAAACAAACATTTGAAGGTGAAAGAACTCTACCCATGCTCTGTAAAAAGACTGAACACAAAAAAGTACCAGACTCATGTAAAATGTGTTACAAGACAAATGATCACCTTTTTGTTGCAGTCACTTGATGTCTTCATGGTATGTTGTGAAAATAAAATATAACCTGCTGTGCGCACAATCATCAAATATCATCTAGTTTGTGTTTGATGTTCAAAAAGTTCTAAAAATTAATATTTGAAATGTGATCAGTACATGAACAAACTTAGATCATTGCTCAAATGTAGTAAATCTCTGTAACTTTGTGAATGTGAAAAGAACACATAGGGTGGTATATTAATATTATTCTAGATATTATGATTAGAAGTGGCCAGAAATGCAAGTTATTTTTTTTAAGACTTTGAGATTTTTTCTAAATGTAAAGTGCTTAATAAATTAAATTTATTATTATTATTATTAGTAGTAGTAGTAGTAGTAGTAGTATTATTATAAAGGAAAAATATGTCCTGAGTGAAGAGATGGCGAGATTGGCACGGTTTTGTGTCTCTGAGGTAAGAAGAAGGCTGTAATTTATGGGAACATTGCCAGTGAGAAGAGATCAATTCAAGGTGTGTGTTCATTGCTTATAGAGACCTTCCATTACTGCTCATCCACAAGACATGTAACTGTATATATAGTACGTACATACTTCTTCACTTACCTCATTACCCAATGACTCCTGGCAAATGCCAGTTAATCATTTACTCCTGAAGGCTTTGTCGTGACAATAAACCAATATTGGACATACGCACAAACACACACATGAAAAGACAAATACAAAAGAGAGTCTGGTACACGTGATGTAGCTCCATATGGTAAAGGAACAGTGTCAGATTCAGATTAACCAGTGTGATATGACAGCACTGAAGGGAAAGGCATCCACCTGAAGTGTGCTGTATGGATTAATTTCGAGTGGTTGATGGTTTGGTTTTTGCTGCATCATGATTTCCATCCCGGAGACTAACACCTCAGGTAACCATAGCCTGACTACTGACAGCAGCGATTCTGTAGTATTTCACAGCAATGTTGTTAGAGTCTGCATCTTATGCCTGCTTCTTCCTATCCCCATCTTCGCCATCATGGGAAATCTTTTCATCATGGCCGCGATGGCACGTATCCAAAGCCTCTGGACGCCCACCAATGCTTTTGTGGTTTCCCTGGCAATGGCTGATTTCCTGGTTGCGGTGCTGGTGATGCCTTTCAGTCTGGTGCGTTCCATCGACACCTGGCACTTTGGGGACTGCTTCTGCCGAGTTCACTTCATACTGGACGTCACCTTCTGTACATGCTCCATTTTTAATCTCAGCTGCATTGCACTGGAACGATACATAGCAATATGTGACCCACTACATTACCCTGCCCGAATGTCTCCTAGATGTGTGGCCATGCTGCTGCTGTTCTGCTGGATTCTGCCTCTGATCATCTCCACCATTTGTGTCTCCTTTGGCATGTACGCTCCCAACGCTGCTGCTTTGATGAACAGCAGTACACAGCAGAATCCTCAGACCTGTCCGACCACGTTTAATGTCCCCTTTGCTGTTGTAACCTCAGTTATGTCTTTCTTCATCCCAATGATTTTCATGTTGTTTGCCTATGGGAAAATCTTCATAGTAGCCCAGAAACAAGCAAGATGGATTCATGCAACCGAGCACCATACTGAGCAGCTTCAGATGAACCAGAACCCCCTGAGAATGAACTCCATCCAACAGGTCCAGGTCCACATGGAAAGATTTTCTCTGAAGAAGGAAAGCAAGGCTGCTAAGACACTGGGTCTGATTATGGGGGTCTTCCTGTTCTGTTGGCTTCCTTTCTTCTGTTTGAACATAGTCCATCCTCTGAAAGGCTACAGCATCAGCCCCCTGATCCTAGAAGCCTCCACATGGCTTGGATATGCTAACTCTTCTCTGAACCCTTTCCTCTATGTGTTATTTAACAAGAACTATCGTCAAGTGTTTGTGTCCTTGTTAGATTGTGAGATTCTGGGTATCTCTTCTTCTTCGAAATTTGGTAGACAAACACACTCTGTTGTTATGTTGGAGACCATTTCAAGATGATCCCTGTGTGATAGCCTGTTGAGGAGCCAGTATCTTGTTACAGTGGGTTATTGTGTTTTGACATAACCAGCAGCACTCAGCTGTATCTCCATCAAAGCGATGTTAATCTCAGTTTCCCAATTTATTCTACATTCTCCAATAAATTGTAGTTTACTAAAGGCAATATCTTAGTAGACACACATGTGTATTGTACAACAGAAAACACATATACAAACACATATGCAAAAAAGGTTGTTTTACACTGAACTTCAGTTTCCTGTGTCATCTGCTAGACCTCACCCAACGTTAATACATCTCTGCTACAAACAACCTACAGAATTGTATTTTACAGATGGAAGGTGTCCCCAGAACATAACCCACATTTTCTTTTAACAGAACACTTATTATTTAATAATAATAATTATTATTTATTCTTTATTGATCACCTTTGTGATTGGACAGCTACCAGACAGTACATATCAGCTCTAGTAGGGGTAGGGGTAGTTTTGCTGTCTTGTGATGCCTGAAGTGAATGTGTGTCATCCTTTTACTTTTGTACCTGACAAGGGAGATGCAGTTCAGACACACAAACTCGAAGACAACTGCTCCACCCACTAAGCTATCATGCCGCCTTTTATTATTTAAAGATAACCAGTAATTGTTTTTAATGCTGCAACACTTTTTATTCTGTATTTAAATATTTGTATTGTGCTTATTAAAACTGTTTAATTGAGTTTGCCACTTGCTCTGGCCTCCATTCTTTGATAGTAGAACATTTTTTTCATTGTTAAATTAACTTCATATTGTCACATGTGGCAAT
>JAUBNQ010000002.1:9721047-9731252 GCA_032353495.1 Ctenopoma kingsleyae | reverse complement strand
GGCCTTTTCCAAATTCTTTTGCTTCTTTAGCCCCACTTACAAAAGCTTACAGGAGACTGTGAGAAGGATCCATTAATAAAATGACAGTCCTGAGCTCTGCTCTGCTGTCTCCACCCCCTCCACCTGCTGTTACAGACTGGCCACTTAGCATTGAAAATTTGGGAGAATTTTCTTCAATCTCAACATCTACACATTTTTTTTTAATTACATTTAATACTGTTTTAAAAAAATAATGTAAACACTGTTCATGAGAGTGGTCCCAAATAACTATCAGTCTCTAATCTTTATGCCAAGCTTACTATGTTTTGGTCTGGCTTATGTAGAGTCATTTATTATTCAACTTAATATTAATTAAAGATCTGTAAGCTAATATAATTGAGTATTGGCTACATGTGCATGGTTATGTTTCAGAGTTTGAAGCCCAAATATTTCTTAGTCAGGAAAAGGCTCAGAAAATGTTCAGTTGATAAAAATTTATATTCTGCTGCTCTGGGGAGAACTGAGCTAAGATTCAGCACTTTCCAAGAGTTTACTTTGCTGTGTCCAACACAAGAAATGGTCAATTTGCAAGTATTACATAGGAGTATAATGTTTGGTGTGTGTGCAAACCCTACACTGAATGGTTCTCTATATATGAAAATACCATGAAACATTGAAATGTCTAATTGTGGGGGTAGAGTTAAAAAGCAGAAGAACTGATTTCTCTGTCTGCAGTCAGAAAAACGCTACTAACGTATGTAATATTCCATGTGTGGGTACAGTAGTAGGAAGAAAAGATAAAATTATGTGTGTCAGACGGTGGCAGAGAGAGATAAAGCATGCACATCCTTTACAATACAAACATTACATAAACTTCCACATTTAAATCAGCGAATAAATTAAAGTGTTATCAGAGAAAACATTTTAAAGTGCACAAAGTAAACATACTAGTGATTAATTCAGTTATTTATAAGCTGGATTTTACTTTTGTAGTTGGTATAGGTAAAACTAGAAAGTTTAAAGACTTTGAATTCTGTCAAAGATTTATAACAATGCATCAGATTTTAGAAAATTCTTTGATTCCTTATGTTAAATTTAACTACTGTAATAAATGTACTGGAGAAAATATTTACTATGATGTGGAAATACTTGAATATACTAAAACTTACACGTCACCACTGGTTTTAGTTTAGCTCAATACATTTGTTATAATGAACGCTGTGCACATTGTGTGATTAGTAAAACCTCATCTCCAGAGCTGCAACACTGACTTCCCACTGAACCAACTCAAGACATGATTGCACAAAAGAAACACACCCCTCAAAATCTCAGTTCACTTGTGTATTTATTTTTCCATGACACGTCATGATTCATTCAGTGTCACATAACTACAGATTGGTACAAAATGATATAAAAAATATAAATTGGAAGTTTGTGGTGTCATTTCATTACTATAACATTAGACAAGTGTTGTTTGGTGAGAGTGACATCGGCATCTTTCATGGGAGAGGAAAAACGCAGGGTAAAACTCTAGCTAAAAGACAAAAGCATTCTGTAATATGTCACTCAAAGGAGGTGGCTGCAATATGCAACATACGTATTGTGTTCAAATCCCACTGCCCTCTAGAGGAAACCAAACTACAGCAAGTCAAATCACACAATCATCAAAAATAAGTTACAAAAAGATGAACCAGTGGTGTACACAAGACAGTGATGGCTGTGGTCAGTTTATACAGGAAAAAGCATCATATTGCACCTTTGACACCTCAGTGAGAAGTTGCTCATGAGTTATGAGGAAAAGAGCAAGCTGAACTCTAAGAAAAAAAAATCTAGTTCACACCAACAGCATTCATCTGGTGACTCAAAAAAAAAGCATCAACCAAAAACACAATGAAAACAAAGGAAATGTAGAAGAAGTAACAAAACTGTACACAAAATTTAGGAAAACAAAAGCATAAGGTCTTAGTTTTTATCAAAGAAAAGCACGTTAACAAATTTTCTTAAGTGGTAGGGAAACAAATAGCTGTATAAGATTTGGTGACTCTTGATTATATTAGAGTGTTATAGCTGTCAGAAAAGCTTCATGTAGTGTTACGTGAGAGAAGCGCAACGTTTACAGTTTAAGCGTGGCAGCTGTAAGATGTCCAGTGTCCACGGCAGAACAGTTTAAAAAACAAAGCTACAATATAACGTTTGAGTAAGATTTGCAACCAGTACATCATAAATTATTACCAATTACTTCCTGGACATGTTCATTATTTCCCACCACACAACAAAGGAGCCATCGGTTTAAATTCAGGCAATTAGTGGATTAATCGACTGAGAAAAGTAGTCCACTATTTTAAAAAAAGAAAAAACATGTTTTCTGGCTTTAAGCACAAACTCCAAACTCCTAATTTCAGTTATTCAATATGAGCATGTCACGCTCTTCTTTGTCAAATAAGAGAGTAAACTGAATTTCTAATCAAGTATGAAATTTAAACATTTAATAATGGACATTTTTTTATATTCTCAAATGTTACAGACAATTAATTGGGATAATCAAAAAAATAATCATCATTGAACACAACTGTTAGATGCCGCCCTAATTCAGTCAGCAGCATCCTAGAAGTTGGGAGTTCTTGGTTGTTTAAGGTAGCACTAAGGTAACCAGTAGGCAACCGGCACTGGGAATCTGGATGTGTTTAAACTTCAAGAGGAAGTGAAGATTGCAGCTTTAGAAATGTTGGAAGCAATTACAGATGACTGGCTACAGATGTTTGTGTCTGAAAGCAGTGACCATGAGGTTGTTCACAATGATGCAAACAGACCATTTTGTGCATTCAGATAATAAGCTGTAAGCAGAGTATGGTCCAGTGATGAAGAAGGGGTAATTTCAGACCCCACAGATGCTCCTCTAGCATCCATTTTAAAGCATAATAGCAGAATAATGGGAAGACCGCTAGTTTTCAGCCTTAAAACCTGAGATTTTACAGTTTCTCTAAACAGGTACATAGATTAATCAATGGTGTATTTCTAACTTGGTATAAAAAGCTAAACTATACAAAAGAAAAATAAAAAATGTAAGAGAAAATGGATGATCATAAATAAAAGCTATGGCATGTTTCATCATATTCAAGTAATCTTCAAGTCCCTGATAGTGGTTCATGTAAACATTGGAGTCATTAACACAGACACAGAACCAACAGTTCTTAAGAAGGCAGCAGCAATTCATATGTACAATAAACAACCAAAGTCCACATCTCCTTCACCATGCTGGTCCAGTCACATCAGTTTGTGTTCAGTTCTTTGAGTGGTGTTGGAGAAATTAAAACTTTAGTATGACACAGCCTGCAGCTGCACGAGAGCCACATTTTCACCCGGGTATGAGGGCTCTGCCACAACTTTGGAGATGGGAGAGGAGACAAGAGACGGTAAGAAGAAAAAAAAAAAAAACATTAAACATTGCAGGCATGTTAGAGCAGCGGGCTTCAACTGCTGTGAACAAAACAAAAGATTATTCGTCTCATCTGAGGTCTTATGTGGTGAGGAATTCCCAGAGAGGCCCTTCAGCTAGAACCTACAGGCCTTAGTTCAAAGTTTGCTGACACTCAGGAAACACAGCCAAAGACTTCTCCATCATACATAGCTGTTTTTGTTTGTTTCCTGTCAAGTCAGCAACAAGCCTCCGTTTCTTCTTCTATCTCTCCTAAATGGCAACTCAAGAAACAATACCAGCCAATTTTCCTCTCTGAGACATTTTCATTTTTTGGGATTAGAAATAAAAAGTATGTCAAGCAGCAAGATATCCTTATCGCAGATACTTTGTGTTCTGTACACTTCTAAAATTGGCTCAGCTATCACACAACTGAGAACAGGCACTGAATGAGGTGGATGTTGAATCACACGGCTGCTTTCATCTCATTCACAGTGATGACAGTCTCATAATAACACAGATGTATAAAACCAGTTCCGAATATGGCATAACATTTTTTCAGTATGTCAGTATTTCATGACTCAGTGGAGCATTTGTCACGTCAGTGTGATGACTTCCACTGGGTCTTTTTTGCCTTTGGACCTCTGCTTGCGTTTGAGGCGTCTCTGTGAGAGGGACAGGGAAGTTGGACATGCTGAAGGTGTTGTGGTGCCGACGGAGAGAGAGAGAAGGTCTGTAAGTGGATGTCTTGGGGTAGGGATGGACGGAAGCACAGCAGTGCACTCCCGCAGGGGTTTGTGCTCCCTCTCCGTCTCCTGGCGTCACCTGTCAAAGCAGCCGGCTGTGAATGTGTGATGAGCCCCCAGGTAGCCCCCACTATAGGCCATACTCAGACAGTGCCGCGGTTCTCCAGCGAGAGCCATCTGCACAGAAATCGGGCCCTGCAGTGGCACTGCTCGAGCCCCCTGCTGAAGACTAGTGGTCAGACTTGGGTAGGAGGAGAAGCCACCAGCAGGAGTCATGGAAGGAGCCCCAGTTAGCAGACCCATCCTGTGGCTCTGAAGGAAATCCTGAGACACATTCACTACAGGCCCCAAAGCCTGGGAGTCAGCTAGCACTTGCAGCTGGGACAGGGACGGGGAATGCTGGGTAAGATGTGGGAAGCCATCAGGCTGAAAGAGCAGCTGTGGTGTGGAGGAGGTGGAGGAGGAGGGCGGTCTCTGGATGGCTGACACTGGAGAGAGGTGGGAGGTCGGGGTTTGAGACTGTACAGAGGAGGATCGGTGAGGAGGAGTGGATTTGGTTTTGTTGGCCTCCTTAACATCGTTATCATGAGCACTGTGGACAGAGAAGCCACACACATTTCAGTCATTGTCACATTAGAAATAGACAATAAAAATACAAATTGGACTTGAATTAGAGCAAAGAGCATCACTGTATTGCTGTGAGAAAGCAAAGCCTGTCATTACTTAAAAATCTGTCCAGAAAAATGGCTGCACAGATGAACCCATCAACAGCAGAGCTCAGTCTGAACCACCCCTTATCACCCCCCAACAATTAGTCTTAACATGTGCAAACAATTCTCCTTACACAGATGCACACAAATAAAACACTGCCTCCCGCTGACCAGGAAATGTGCAACTTAATTACACAGCACTGATGCTATCAGCTAGAATGATCAGATGGATAGGCTTTGTTAGATGATACTGATATAAAGATTCCACTGGTTAAAGCAGAAGACATCTTGTTCAAATCCAAAACTAAGACAACCAACTGTACACTTAGAAAGGAACCACTATGCCATCTACCTTGAGTTGCCCACTACAACTCAAGGCTCCCATCCCAGCCTGGCTTAGTGTTAGAGGTTTTTTTCACTTCATGTGTGCATGTCTAGAGTATCTCTTACAGCAGCATAAGTTCAATGCACTGGGTGAGGTGGTCCCAGGTGTAGCCTGTCAGCAGATGCAGGGCGGTCGTCCAGCTTGGGGAAATCTGAAGGCAAATGCGAGATGCTGCCACACACGCAGCAGCAACCTGGGATGGTCGGAAACTCAGGAAGGCGTGGTCTAGAAGAACCCAGAGACAAGAGTGTCATGAATTCTTTGATCAAACTTGCTAATCAATTAATGAAAAAACTATTCTAGTTCACCGTTCTCCTTGTAACCTACCTTGCAGTGAGACTTCCAAAAAGTAGTGAGTATATTTGTCCATGAAAGCCTTGGTCTTGGAGAGCGAGGAGAGGGGCCAGCCGTTGTACAGGTCACCCTCCTGCACCGAGGCGTGGAGGTAGTAGTCAATAAAGTGGGCAGGTGTAGGCATGCATAGATTCCAGCCAAAGGTCTCCAGCAACAGGAGCTCCATTTTGATTAGATCCCTCTTGTTGAGAACCAGGTTCAAGCTACACATAAAGCCCAAAGAGTTCAGCTGCTCCAGTTTGGGAACCCGGTCCTCCTTCTCCTCAAACTTACCTGGAAAGAAACAGATACAATGAGGTAATTTACTGCAGTGATGACAAATCTCGTCACTTCAAACCAGACTAAACATTTCTGTGCATCATGGATAGTTTCATTTCTATTATAATTAACATTAATAAACTAAGGCTTTCTCTGTATTGTACTGTCTGCAAGTTATAAAACATAACTCATGAAAAGTGACATTAAAGCAGCTGAATAAAGTTTTCAGACACTGCACGATTGCATCCTGGCTTGGAAGAACTTAGGTGTATTTGTGTCCAGTGCATTTAATTGTGTTTTCCATCAAGTAATTTTGTATGTATTGCTTTCTAAAAACTGAGTAAAAAAGCAAGGTAGACAATTATTTACAGAGTTTGATCAATTTCATTCTCATAGCTGCATCAACATTAATTCCACTGCTAGTTTTAAAGACTGAGGCACAATTGGAAAATCTCTGCACAAAATCTAAGGTAATATTTAAATCCTAACATGTTAATATGGACTGATGATGGTGGAGAGTGTTTGCAAAAAATAATGTTTATTAACTTTCAGTATTATACTGAATATCATGATCTGAAGCCACATGCAGCAGGTTTATGGTGAGCTCTAAAGAGCCCCCAGCTTCCTCAAAACCTAACAACTGCCTGTGAAGTATTAGCAATTAAGCTGACTATTTCTCAACATCTGGCCATAAAGCTACGTTATTACACTAACAGGCCTGGGACGCATCACTATTGGCTTTCAGAGAGTGGAGCATTTACTGTGGATTATACAAGCCTAACACTTTCTATGAAAAGGCCAGTCAGCTTTGTTCTTATATTTCTGTCCCTCTCACTCAATCCAGATTCTTGCAGACATCACAGCAATGCCATTATGGTGAACCCCCTCCCCGTCCCAAGACATCCTCTTTTCCATAGCAACAGCCCCGAGGCCTCTGGGGTCCCTGTGGCCAATGAACGGGGGTGACTTTGCCTTTAATCCATGGGTTGAACAGGCCTCTGTTCAAACTTTAAAAATGAGGCCAAGAAGGTGTCAGGTTACTCTGATTCTAGCTTCCCTTCAACACATGTGCCTTAAGCAGTAAAATGTGGGGACATATTGTAGATTTATAATGGATTTGACTTACTGCCAAATTTACAGAAAAATAATAAACATAAAATATCCATATATCCGTTTACAACTACATTACACAGAAGCTATATTAAATGGATTTAAATTAAATAACTACTTGTTATTTATGGGATAACATAAGCATATAACAATATGATATGATTGCAAAAAACTAATACAAACCATTATATATGGATTTAATTCATACATTTGACAAGCTCTCTTTATCCAATTAACCACATTAATGAAAGTGTAGTGAGCATGAGCCTAACCACAAACTGGACTGTAAATTATTATTATTATTATTAAACATACTAATAAGAACACACTGCTGCTTTCTGACAAAGTGCCACTCAGTAGTTATTATATCCACTAGTTCATATTTTACATTTATTTATCAGCTTTGACAGAATATGCATCCAGCTAGGAACAACAATTATCCTCTGCTGGGGGAAACATCTGACTCTAATCTAAAACCATGACAAGTAAACATTATAAATAAGGACTTTATTGACTTTTCCAAGATGCATTTAGAAGTGTACACTCCATGAAATGATCATCTGACATGCTACAACAGTCCTGATTGTTAAGATTGTTATCTTATTTAGCTCTTTCTGCCCATGTCTTGGGGAGTGTCTTCCTACAAAGTGTCCGTTTTATCACGGATGTTGTGACCTGTCTTTAAGCGGGGCAGTAGAGAGGAAGAGAGGGAGAATGGTTGAGAGAGCATGAGGGGAGGGGAGTGAGGGATATGCAGCCCAACAGGCCAGAGGGGTAATTAGCAGAGACGCAGTAATGGCGTCTCTCTCCAGCAGAACAGGAAGCACAGTGAAACAAGGTTGTTTACACCCACCAGGGCTCGTTCCACAACCCAGGCACACTTGTCCCATTCTCTCACCCTCATATCCTCTGCAGCAGGGCTCTGTCTGCTGCTAGACTGCTATGTCCACACAGACACCGCCATAAAAAGCCATCAATGCCACCAATCTCCACACAACTCCAGCCTCTTTGATCTTAAGAGAGACACAGCACAAGTCAATCTCCTCATTGTGCTCTGTGATTACTCTCCTGGTTTACTACTGTGGAGGATGAGGCACATGAAAAAAAACATGGAAGGCTCAAAAAAGGATTAATGATATCCTGACACATACAACCATATAAGATGTTCATGTAAATGCAGAATGACATTAGAATTATTATTTAGTCCAGTAATTTTCCTATCAGTGAATATTAAATAAGGCTTTTTATTACCTAATCATTTCTGACACTTCATGTTACAGGTTAATTCTCATTGGTTGGTTTCAAAAAGTACTGATACCCAACCCTTTCCCACTATATACCCCAATGATCAATAGAAAAGGTGCACATACCAATTTGAGTTCCTTGTATGTGTATCTTTTCTTTCTTTTTTTACTTCACATGTACAAGCCTGTCTCAAACAACCATAAAGTGTAAAGTGTCTCAATGTCCAATAAGCCTTTAAACTGGACTTTCTGAATTGTATTTCATCTTCTCAGCGACACCCTGGAGCAACATGCAAACACCATCACAGTCGCTCGTCAGTCTGATGGCCAGAGAGACGGTGCATTCCTGTCCTGTGAGTTCAGCCTACCTGGAATGCAGGTAGCTAAATGATCCTATCGTAAGTCAGCAAGCAGGGACACAGAGCTGCCTTATTTTTTATCTACAGCTGCTACCTTTCTATAAAGTTTAAATGTATACCCATATATACACATATCCCTTTTCACCGCACCCACAGGTGATGGCGATGACGAGAAAAGGTCGAATCAACGGGGAGAGGTTAGAGGTCAGGGGTTAGGAAGAGGTAAGGCTCTGGGATGCAGGGCCTCTTCCCAGGTGTGCTGTTTGTGGAAAAGGTGGTGGGGGTGGAGGTGCGGGTGGGGAGGGGAGGGGCTTAGAGTAATAGGGGCTGTTAGGAAACCTGAGAGCTGTACTCTCACACAGAAAGGCCTCTGTTTCTACTGCTCTCCTTTAAACCAGCATTATTTAAAAAAAGAAATGAAAATGTCACAAAATAACTGTTCTGGAAAAAGACCTGTATAATACAGGACACAGGACAACATGGTTTGTAAATGCTGAAGAAAAGTTTTTAATAGAAAACCTGAAATATCTTGACGTGACAACAAAAACAACAGTGGGTGAAAACTATTTTTCCGTTACATACTGTTGATTTTTCTCATTGACTTGTCAGTCATTTTTTTTATTCCCTTTACACTCCTTTTATTTACTGGTTCATCTTTCACTGGGGGAGGGGTGAGAGGGGGATGAAATTGGTCACAGCTCCATCACAGAATCAACGCCTTACAACTGACCTTAGGGAGCTTGCAGTGTAGACCCAGTCTGACCCTCGACCCCGGATGCTAATGCCTGGGTGACTAAGGAGAATTGTAGAAATTGGGCACATTGTATGTGTATGTGTGTTTTGAGAGGATCATTCAACTGAGGGTATGAAGCATCTTACCTCACTGTGATGAGGACTGACACAGGGAGGGTGTGGGCAAACAGAGCCTCTGGCATTACACAACAACAACAAAAAAAACCCCCACTAAATTCTGACTTGTGAGAGATTGTGATTATAATCACAAAACAGCTAAAAAGTTGCTTTGGTACAATCTGACTACACTGGACACTGACATTTCCAAACACATCTATACATTTCCACACAATTTATTAGATCCCCACATTACATTACGTCCATCTGAATTATTGTCAAATCTCAGAGGGGTATAAAGTGGGGTCCATATTAATCTACATTTCAGGGGATCCTGCTGGGTGGTTCAGTTCTAACATGTCCCACTTTGCAGGGCACCACCTCTCCCTCCCTTTCTACACTGTTTAACATCAGCAGCCAACCTGCCTTTGAAGTACTGCTCTACTTGCTTCCCAACCCCCCAGTGATGTGGGGCTGCTTTTACAGGCCGCCCTGTCCCAGGACTAGCTCACTCTGCCTGACAAGGGGAGAGAATGACAAGGAAGCACAGCCAGCAGAATAAAGGTAAAAAGACACCACCAGAACCCAGCCGCTTAATGGTAATGTGTCAGTAAAGCAGTAAAGCAATGCCCTTTTAATAGAAGACTCTCTAATGGATGAGATTTCAAATTGAATCTTAATTAGGGTGCTCGGTTGAAAAAAATCCATAGGTTTATCACAAGGTTGCTACAGCAACCATCTTCCCTATAGCAATGTTAGCTTATGGCAAGTCTCTACCACACACACACACACACAC
>JAUBNQ010000002.1:9680945-9696947 GCA_032353495.1 Ctenopoma kingsleyae | reverse complement strand
ACACACAACTGGAAGCTACAAACTAAACTTTAGTGACTTATTAATGTTAATTAATGTTCTGAAACAATTCAGATTACGCTGGAATTAGGAGACGACATTGGTGAGTCTCATTCATTTCATACACAGAGAAGCTGTGATCACGTGAGGCTCCACAGACAAAGCCTATACATACTACTCGTTTTTCAAGTTTTGAATGAATTCAACAAGGTCTGTTTTTCCAAAAGCATTGTTTATGTATTTTTTATGTGCTGTTTCTTTAGTATTATTTAGCAACGGGAAATATCCTATTACATAGCGAACAGATGGAACATAAGGCTTAAGAATTTTTGGGGTTATTAAAATATCGTCCAATTATCATTATCGGGAAATATCGAACACCCCTAGGTCCATGGACATAGAGGGATTTGCACATTCAAATGGTTACATCCAAACGATTGGTTAAAAATCGAACAATCTTCGATGCTTTGAGATAATGACAGTGGTCTTGATTCTCTGCCACAACAGCCCCAATGATTATGTCTTGTATTTATTCGACATTGTGTGCTGAACAGAGATTTTTTTAATTAATTAGTTAAAAGTTTGTCATTAAATTAGAGGTTGTCAAGAAATACTTAAAAATTTCATTGGCAAAATTAACACTGAAGAATTCATAATACAGTATATCACTCAAACCTTGAGGGATGTCTTGTAGAGCAAACAGTCCCACCCTGGTGTCCCCATTCACAGTCCATTTCTGAGTCTCACAGTTTGGCTGGCAACTGTGGTTCATGAAGCGAGCCTGGTTTCCCTTGGGCCCAGCATCAATAATCCGGTCCTAGAATAACAAAATACAGTTTGCACACAGAATTTAACCTCCATTATCAATCACGTGCAATAGCCTACTAATTTGTACAGATAACTGCATTTATTTTATCAGGCTCAAAATCACCTTGTCCAGTGTAAGCATGTAGAAGTTACAGATGTCATTTTCCTGGGCATGTCTGATTCTGACTCGACATTCTTCTTCGTCTATCATCTCTCCCACATATTCACTGACAAAGGCACCCTAAGAAATAACAGAGAAAATGAGCTGAAGAAATGAATGAATAATTATAATGTGGTTAGTACTCAAAGATCTTTGTTTTATAGCTTACCTTCTTAATGTCCGACACAGCACGTAAACCCCAGCCACACGACAGTGTCCTGAAAATCTCCACAGGTGTGTACTGGCGCTTTGTGAAGGCCTGATTCTGACATTTCTCCCCAGCTACACAAACCTGAGGGTGGCACTCGTACATCAGCATGCGGTTAATGCACTCTGAGTCTATGCCACAGGGGTTCTCGTCTGATGTCTTACAGTTACAACGTGGGATCTCTGATAGGTCAGCTGTGATGATCAGCGCCTTCCCAACTGGCCGGTTTACCTAGGAACCACAAACATGATGTGATTTTTTGGTCCTTTGGCCAGAATAAAACAGCACAAATGAGTATGTGGTGATGCACAGTACCCTAATATGCCTGTATGGAGGAGGTTTCTTGTCGTTCTTTCTGTCCTCCTGAAGCTGTTTCATTTCTTTTTCTGCCTGGAGCTCTCTGAACCTCTCCGCTGCTTCAGTCAAGGCTATGAAGACAGACACCACCTTTACTCAGACTACTACGAAAAACCTAAATCTGAACTTTAACTTTAACTAAGAATTTTGTATCCAATTTTCAGTTAACTACAGCCAATTAACGAAGGAAGTACATACCCTTTTTGTACACGGCATCTGCACCTTTCCCCATTTTCTCAATATTGTGAGTGTCACCTTCCATATAAGAGAAGACTCTGGCCTGGTATGTCCACACAAAATCTTTGGAGCCAAAGAATTGCACTGGGAACTCTCCCACCTCATGCTTCATCCTCAAGATGTTATTTGGGACATCTCTAGCCAGGCAGACTTCAGCAGGCCACCACCTAAAAAACATAAACCAGATTACAAAAATAAAAACGTGGATTAAGTAGCTGATGCTTAAAGCTAATATATAGGGGACACAATGTTGTGTCCTTACCTGTAACGTCCCCATTTGACCCATAGTATGTCCTTAATTCGTGGCTTCTTTCCAGCTTTGCAGTCATTGCAGAACCAGCTGCCCTGAGGCATCTCCATATTCAAACATTCACGATGGAAAGCAGCAGGACAGGCTTCACAGCACAGCAGACTGCCCCCTGTGAAATCACAGCAAACACACAACACTGATTAGGACTGATCTGACTAAGATCAGTTTTACACCTGGACTCATTAAATGAATGAGTCAATTAACACATCTACAATCATAGTAGTAAAAATATTTTGTTCTTAGGTTAAAACCATGAAATGTCCAGATTCACCTTCAGAGCAGACAAAGCACCAGCTGACATTGATGTGTTCATGGTTCTTGCAGCCTTTGCGGGGAGTGAAGTGGTTTGGACACAGGAAACTGTTGTTTGCTAGCACCACGCTGCCTGCTGCCATGCAGTTGTCATTTGCATGATAAGCCACAGGGCAGCGCACACATCGAGCCAGGCGGCCTGTGATAAAGAGGTTAAAACATAATTTAATTCATGTACATCACATTTACAACATCAAATTTAAGTTTTGTAACAATAAAAACACAAAGTGCCCTTCTTGGATTGAGGACTTGCCGTGGGAGAAGGGCTTGCGTGGTCTAGTGCAGTGGTTCTCAACCTTTCTGAGTCACGACCACCAATATATCATTCGTTGGTGATGGCGACCCTCCCCTCGGGCCCCACCCTGGAGCCAGGCCCAAGGGAGGGTCTCGCTGGCGAGTGCCTGGTGGCTGGACCTTTTACCACGGGGCCCAGCCGGGCTCAGCCCGAAGGAGCGACATGGTTCCACTCTCTTGCGGGCCCACCACCTGCAAGATGGGCCATAGGGGGCGGGTGCGTTTTGTCACGGGTGGCCAAAGGCGGCAGCCCTGGCGTTCCAACCCTCAGTTGCCGAAACTGGCTCTGGGGATATGGAATGTCACCTCTCTGATGGGGAAGGAGCCTGAACTGGTGCAGGAGGTTGGGGGGTACCGACTAGATATAGTCGGGCTCACCTCTACACACAGTCTAGACTCTGGAACCATCCCTCTTGAGAGAGGCTGAACTTTGTTCCACTCTGGAGTTGCTGTGTGTGAGAGGCGTCAGGCAGGGGTGGGCTTGCTCTTGGCCCCCCAGCTTGGGGCCTGTACGTTGGGGTTCTCTCCAAGTGGGAGGAGTGGGAGGTCAACAGACGGATCAGTGCGGCATCCGCAGTAATGCGGGCTCTGCACCGGTCCGTCGAGGTGAAGAGAGAACTGAGCCAAAAGGTGAGGCTGTCGATTTACCCACCGATCTACGTTCTTATCCTCACCTATGGCCACAAGCTCTGGGTAGTGACCGAAAGAGCAAGATTGCAGATACAAGTGGCCAAAATGAGTTTTCTCTGCAGAGTAGCTGGACTCTCCCCTGGAGATAGGGTGAGTTTGGTCACCCAGGATAGACTCGGAGTAGAGTTGCTGCTCCTCCACGTGAAGAGGAGTCAGTTGAGGTGGTTCAGGCATCAGGTCAGGATGCCACCTGGACGCCTCCCTGGCGAGGTGTTTCTGGGCATGTCCCACTGGGAGAAGGTCCAGGACACACTGGAGGGATTATATCTCCCAGCTGGCCTGGGAACGCCTCGGGGTCCCCCAGAGGAGCTGGAGGAGGTAGCTGGTGAGAGGGAGGTCTGGGCTTCCCTGCTTAGGCTACTGCCTCTGCGACCCGACCCCAGATAAGCAGTTGATAATGGATGGATGGAAAAACACAAAGTACTCCCAGTTCACTGAACACTTTACATTTTGCTTTAAATGCACTTTCATTCCAAATGACGTGTATCCTTTCTCCTCGACTGTAACAAATTGACTGGATTTTACAAATTATCTGGAGATGGTGATTGTATGATTCACAGGAAAGCAACCCTTTGTTGATTTGCAAAGCTAAAATAACGATTGTGCTTGTATTCAAAGTAGTGAGCAGCAATGGTTTAATGAACCAGAACAAACGGTCAAAATATGAGCTCTGTTTCTACTGCTGTTTCAAGGTTGTTGTATGTTACTGTTACGACTTCTAATGACAAATGAGCAAAGATTAATAATGCTACAATATATACCTGTGTATACTCCATGTTCTAAAAAAATATGTGAAGGGCTTCACAGCCCTCTGATCTTAGCTCATACAATCTGGAAATAATAAAAAATTTCTAACATGTTACAGCCATCATATTACGTCCATTGAAAGCATCGGAACTCACCTTTAGAGCTGCAGATGTTGAGCGGGTTGGTGATGTGGCAGGACAGACACACATGCAAAGGGCAGCGGAAGCCTTTGTTATGAGGCTGGGTAGCAGAGAAGGCCAATATACAGTCGGTGTGGTAGAACTTCCCGCAAAGTGGTATCATGCAGCGCTTCACATCATTACCAGACTTCTTACATACAAAGCATGTGTGAACACCTGAAAGGAACAGAAAAAAATCCCACAAAATTCACACCACAAGTATGTGAGAACTTTTTATGAGCAGAGGCAGATGTCAGATACATGGTGTACCTACCAGTTTTGCATTCATGACAGACAAACTTTCCCTTGGGAGCTACTGACAAGCCAATACAGTGTGGGTGAAATGCTCCATAACAGTGGCCGTCACACACCAGCAAGTCTCCTGTCCTCTCACATACCTGCACAAACATAAGACACATGCTATTAATCAATCTGCTGCCAGTGAGGGATATGTCAGAATCTCACAGAAATGTCACACAAAGCAAAATTATGTTTTCTAATCTCACCTGACAAACATTTTCCTTTGAGGATGTAGTTCCTATTTTCCCCTTTATATCCACTTGGGAAGACAAGATGTCATTCAAACCAACAGACAACACCTACAGAGAAGGAAAAAAAAAGATCTGTCGTTACTCAAGCAGTGGATGTAGAATGGATTCTTTCCTCATTGATTGTGCATAACTCACACATTTGGTGGACAACAGAACATGTGTACCTCTGGTTTGGGAATTAGTGTTCCAGTGTGTACATTTTGTTTCTCCTCAGTGCTGCAGGCCTCCATCGCTGCCTCCTGCTTCGGTGTCTTAGGTCCTCGTGGGCTGAGAGGCCTGTTTGGAGTGAGTCCCCCGAGGATATCTGTGCCCTCTGAGTGCTGGGAGGCAGCAGCAGAGGCAGAAGATGTGGCTACAGACTTCTCTTTCTTCACAGATCCAACCTTTTAAATGTGAGATCGTTTAGGATGATTAAATACATCAGCAAGAAAAAGTGAAGCCTTTGGATCTTTAACAAAGTCAGAAATAGAGACCCACAATTTTCTTTTTCTCCATTATAATCTTTGGTGTCATTACTGAAAACCAACATTAAACAGTGCTGGTGGAAAAAGTAAGTGTATGCCTGTGTGCTGTAAATTCATCCACAGAGATATAGTTGCAATCATTCCTTTAAGTGCGAAGTGTGTTTTTTTTTTGTAAGTTCAAGTAGCCTTAACCCACACCTCCAATCTTCATTGACTGATCTACAGGTTTGTTCATTCCTGACACAGGTACCATGTTGATGTTATTAGCATAGGGATCCACATGCTTCTTGTCATCATACTTTGTGAATCGCTGAATGTTTTGTGTGTTAAACAAGTTTTGTGCTTGTTCATAATTGTTGTTTAGATGAAGGTCTGACCATATTTTAAGTCAAAATGATACACAGAGATATTTCCACTTACTTTTTCTTACACCTATATTATCAATTTAATGTCCTATTACTTGTTGGGATTTAATGATTGTGATCTTTTACTTTGTACTTTTGTAGTACCTGAGATTTTTTGATTGACACCTTCACCTCTGAGGTAACTCCACAGTGTTGCTTCTGCTCCTAGAAAACAAACATTTAACAAATTGTGAAAATTCAGATTTGCAAGACCAAAGCAACATTACTGTATACTGTTGCGCTGTTATAGCTGGCTAGCACTCCACTGCTATCTCAGTCCAACATACCTTCTTTTTTGTAGGAGCAACAGACACTTCTTCTATGGTACATTCCAGCACCTTATGTGATAGCTTCCTTGGCCTCTTTCTTTCTTGGATTAATAGCCCTGTGTCTAAGGACAAGCAACAAACGTCATACAGTAAAGTCGCTGATAGTTTGTTAATCATATTATTCAGTATTAAAATGTTTTCAAGTTATTTACCAGATTCAGGAGGTAGATCAGTTTCTTCTGGTGTATCTGTGTCAACTGAGGCTTGTGCTGTGGCTGGAGATCCTGAGGGTGCTACAGGAGAAAGCTCATCCTTAGATGGACTCTGTTCCAGCTCTGCTGGAGCCTTTGTGTCTTCTACAGAAGACAAGGCTGAGGTAACAATTCCTGGTGTGGTGCTGAAATCATGGAGTGCTGTCATCCCTGATGTCTGCTGTGTAGACAAATGAAGCACAATTTGACTACATCAGCTATGCAGTTGTGAGTTAAATACACAGGGTGCGTTTATCTAGGTTAAGTGGTAATATGTTACTGACTACAGACTAACATGTTCCACTGATATTTTACTAAATCCAGAGATGAAAGGTCTATGAAGTTGGTATTTTGATTCTGTAATAATCTCTTGATAATCTAGTAGAACATTAATAAAACAAGTGAATATAAAGTACTTATGTGGTAATTACGTGGGAACTAAGCAGTTTCTTCTGTTTTATAACAAAACTGAAAACTAAACTAAAGAACAGACAAACTTCTTACCATTTTTGAAGATTCTGAGGTGTGTTTCTTTGATTTCTTTTTTTGGGTAAATATTTGTTCATACTCTTCAGCTGACTCCAGGAGCCTTTTAGTTGGTCTCCGAAGACGTTTATTCTCCGCAAGGCCTGTGTAAACATTCATAAGATACATATCACTTTCTTAATCATTTTACCATTTCTGTGGACGTTTACATCAGTTGTTTCTGTCCTACCAGCTGTGCTGCTTGACTCTGAGCAGTTGGAGTCATTTTCTGCCTGCTTCTCAACTCCCAGATCGAGATCTTCTGCTGTCCCTGTGGTGTAAGGTCCACTGACGTCAGCAGAAACCTCTCTTACAACTTCATCCTTATTCTCAGAAGCCTGCTTGACCAACTGCCACCGTTTCTTTGGAGCAACAGTGGATTCTGACTTCTTACCAAAGAAGGGGGCTAAGGGATCAGTAGCGACAGGAGATCCAGACCCAGGATCAGCTAAGTCAGCGTGGCCACTTACAAACTCCCTGCCGTAAGCCAAGTCAGCAAGGTCTGAAGAAAGGCCAGGTATGCTGAGCTTTAGTTTAGCTGGTAATTTTTGTTTTCTACGTTGCTTGTCTGAGCTCCCGATGTGGGAGCGACCTGAAAAGTCTTTACAATTGTAGGTCTCAGCTGCCATGATAGCTTTAGTTCTATTCTTGGTTTTCACAGCGGAGCTGTGGGGTGTTGTGGATTTCTCTGACTGGCCATTCTCTGTTTTGATACTTTGAGTTAAACCACCACAAGAACCATTTAGCATGTGACCTCCTGTAGAAGTAGGGACAACCAGGGGCTCCTCCTTAATCAGCACTGGTGATGGTGGGAGAGTCAAGGGCTTACCTTCTTTCTCTCTCGTATCATGAATGTCTTTCAGCAGCATCAGGAAGGTACTGAACTTATAATTGGCATCAGGACGAAATGCAGTCAACTCAGAGTCACTGCTGTCCTCCTTCCCAAGAGATTTAAACATTAGTTCCTTGACATCCTGAAAAGTGTCCACTGAAGGCAGAGATGGAGATGGGAACGACAAGACTAGATCTGGGACAACAGCTTCTGTTTTGATCTTAACAGGTTGCTCAGTGGATACACTTGAGCCTACACGCTTAGATTGAATCAATGAGCCATTGCGAATTAGTCTCTTATCAGGCTTCCGTGCACGCCTTTTTGGAGAGCTGTGATTTTTAGGAGATGATGCACTGCTGGGACATTCCCAATGAGGAAACGGTTCAGTTTTGATTGGTGCATCAGTAGGTGTATTATCAAGAGCATTAGCCGTGTGGGCTGCTGTTGACATTTGGCTTGTGGCCAGTGCATCTATGAGGTCTGTGTCTTCCTCTGTTTTCAGAGCCCTCGTCATCAGACCACAGCTTGCAGGAAAATTCATTGAGTGCTTTTCAGTTGAACTGTGAGACAGTTTTTTACAGGTGCCCAAACTGTGTTTAGAATTGGTGTCTTTAGATTTATTTGTTAAAATGCTGGAGGAATCACAGGAATCTGTCGCTTTTACAGTAAACTTTGTTTTAGCCTTTGCAGAACACGGTTCTTTTCGGACTACTCTGTCTGCATCCTGTATTGTCGACATTGCAGTGCGCTTGGGACGATGCAGCATTGGAACTGAGTCCAGGTCAGCATATGGAGAGTCCTTTGGCTCATCTCTCAGTGCATGTGTTGCTGTGTGAAACTTGTCTGCCATGACGTTCACTGTAGACGATTCCTTTGAGCTACCAACTATATGTCCAAATATGTCTGACAAACATTTTTTTTTCTTCTTGCAAACTTTGCTCTTATTGGATTGAACTGTAGAGTTTTTGATGCAGTGGTGCTTGTTGTGACTGGGCACCATTTTGGGCGATGGGGTTCGACCAGGGTCCACAGAGCGAGGGAGAGCCTCCTGTGGGTTTTCACTAGGGACAGGGCTGGGTACATGCCCCTCTCCATTGACGGATTCTGAAAGCACACTTTCAGAATTCCTTTGTCGAGCAGCGAGCAGATACTCAGCTTTTTCCACACTAAGTTTCCACGCAGTCAGCAAACTTTTGGGTATCTGCCAAAAACAGAACTAATATTCAAAATAATGGTCACAGTAGGATTATTTAAGATTTTTAAATGTAATTCAAAGATTTACCATATACTTGTAGTCTTTCTCCTTCTGCTTTCCTCTCCGTCTAAGCACAGGTAGGTCTTCAAATTGATGGCCTCCTTCAAAAGGCAGAATCACATTTCCTGAGACCCAGGCCCATTCAACAATATCCCCTATTGTCTTCAGAAAATACATCCGACAAGGACGGGGGCTCGGAACTGGAAAAAAAGTCAAACTTATTGATTAAAATACACAACTCCTTTGTTTGGCAAATGTAAATAACAATTTGATTATAAAATCTACATGTAAATTTAAGTTCACCTTTCAACTTAGTGTACATATCCCGTTCTGGATCACAGGTAATTTGGCAGGGCCACCAGGGCCGTCTGTTGAACTTCGCCCATACCAGGTCACCTTCTGAGTATTTTACTGCAGGAAGAGGCTTTTTCTTTGGGCTGTTGGACTAACCAGGACAATGAACTTATATTATAAACATCTGTCACACTATATATCATTAAATTAATATCAAATTCCTGTCATGACTGAACTCTCAATACTCTTTTGTATGTTTTACTTCTGTGTCTAAGTACTGTATAATAAACAAAACTGTATTTTTATTTATACTACACTATGTCTATTGTGTCTTCACTGTTTTCGAGCTGTGGTCATACTGTTGTTAAGTTATACACATAAACAGGCCATCATATTTCTAAAAGCATATTAAAGTAATAGGTTACTGTCACAGTTACAGGTCTACAGCTCATAGTTTTACAGGTACAATAAATTATCCTGTCACTTTTATGCATAGGCACTCATACTGACATTCTCCATGGAAACACAAATGCAAAATCAACTTTATAATACAAGCATCCCAGGTGTTTCAGACTCACATTAGAGTTGGTTCCACCTGGCGAAATAAGTCCAGGGTCAACAAGAGAGAGAAATTCTCCATCACTGTCTGATTCTTCACCCAAGCTCCACCCATCTCTCATAGTGATTTCTGGCAGCGCACTGGGGCTTAGTGTAGGGTTGAGTTCAGATATAGTTTTTGACATCAGATTAAACACAGTAGGTTTGTATGTCCTTTTATCCACTCCTGATTTGCATGTGGCCCTACTGTTAGTAATAGTTTGATCCTGACTCAACTTTGGAGAGTGGTGAAAAGGTGTCAGACTCTCACTACTGTTGGTCTCCCCCTCCTCCTCCTCCTCCTTAATGTCACTGCTGTCAAACAACGTGGACCCAAAATGCAAGTAGCCATTTGGGATGGGAGAGCAGCACTCCACACTGTCGGGACTGTGAGGTGGGAAGCCGTTTCTGTTCATGTCCTGTAGAGTCTCAAACGAGTCCATGTCATCATCGGCTGGCGAAGGAGGCAGCTGGACTGATGGTGCCCCAAAGTCGTCATGATCACTGATTGGGCTTGCACAGTGCAAGTGGCTCCTAGGATGGCGGTCCCTCTCAACGTCACGCCTGCTGACTGCACTGTTCAGGTCCTGTAGCCTCTTCAACGGGCTGTAGCAGTGAGATTTGTCTGGCTGATTGTAACCCCGTACAGCTGGCTGCTTGAGACTGGAAGGTGGTAGCTGAACAGCAGATTTTTGGTCTGACCCACACTTCACAATGCCACACTGGTTTCCATAGGAAGTGCTCACAAGGCCATTGCGGGGCCTAAACTCTGGTTGGCCTGGACCAAACACTGAGTCTACCCCAACAGCTGGTCTGTATGACTGATTCATGTTGTCATGGCTATATCCTGTCAGATAAAAAAGAGGCAGGTTAGACAAGGGAAATGTGCCATTTAAGTTTCTCACCAACTACAACCTGCGGGGGTCACTGGGGCATCTATACAGTACAATACAATAAAGCATGTGGAGGACCACAGAAAAAAACATTGCGGAAATAGAGCGGCATTCACATCCAGTCCGACAGAAACCTATATAGCAGCACAACAGAAAAGGACTGTGCACGCACACATACACACACACACTAACATGCCGACATTGCATGGCCTCCATACTAGAGGCAGGTTGAGCGACACAAAAACACAGAAAACAAGCTCCGCTCAAATGTCTCATTCACATAATATCAAAAATGAATTCCACCTTTGCTGATGGTTGTGGGTCATGGCGATCGCTTACTCGTACAGTCAATGGAAGAGCGCAGAGGCTGTAGTAGAGGTGGTGACACCGAACCATCACAGAAACAGTGAGTGGCTCGCACAAACAAGCTACAGCCACACACCGACATAGGAAGCTACTATTAACTCACAAAAAAAAGGACTGATCGGCACAACGTTCACAACACTACCAACACGTGGAGAAACGCGAAAAACTCACCATTTGGAGGTCGGTCACCGTGAAGCCAACAGAAAATGTCTGATAATGTGGCACGAATCGAGTGTTTTTCTCAGTTTGTGAAAGCGGATCTGCACAATCCCAGCTGCAGCAGCTCTAGTAGTAGGCCAAGGCACAGCTCTCATTCTCTGCACTTCATCGCCCCATCAGCGGCGGCCCTCTAAAAACTGTCATCTTTAAATACAAAACAACAAGTAAATGTCCGTTGCGCTGCAACATCACACTGCCGCGAAATTCAGTGTGCCATAACCGGTCCCTTAACAGCCACAGCAGCTTATTTACTACATGATTTTTTTTGCCTGCTGTCGAAGTGCCCCCGGTTATGTTAAAACAAGCCCAGACTGACTGTGGTGGTGAGCAGCAACCAATCGGCACTGCTACCCAACCCCCCGTCTGCAGAGGGCCGTGACACTCACCCAACACACACACGCGCACCCTTCACGAGCACGCACGCACACAAACACGCACATGCACGTCCAAATGAAGTTTCTAATGGCTATTAGTGTAATAGCTGCTATATGACCTAATAATCACACGTAAACGAATGACATGTTGCAGAAATGTTTCCTATTTCTGCGCGTCTACCCCGCTGCTCCCCGATTTTACCTCTTACTGCTTGGCACAGGCCTGTCTGTGTGAAGCGACAGGGAGAAAACGAAATGATTGCTATGAGCGAACAGCCACACACACGGCCTGTCTGGTCTGGTCAAACCAAACTCCGTGCGCCATGTTGCCTTTCCACAGAGTCCTCTGACATGAGGAAACGGGCCGCTAAGCGCCCCAGCGAAAGAATGACTGTATGAATGTAAGTGTGCATAAAAGCTCCGATTCAATTACCACCACCATGCCCTCACACAACACTAAAATTATTTGTTGCGCGTATTGTGAATCAAATTATCCATAAACGCGCAACTTAGAGAGCAAAATAGGCTCGCTGCAGTGGGCCAGTCCTTGAAGATGAAACAAAGACGTCGACTTGACAGTAGAGGAACTTACCTCTCTGCAGCTTTTTTATGTAACGTTATACTGTCAGTGTTCCTGGCTCATGTCTCTAGGTGGTTCATTTCTCTAACCATTTTAGTGACTGATCCAGCAGAAAGACCAAATAGATTCGAGTAGTAACTTATTCACTCACCCTAATAGACCAGCTGCCGAGCGTTTACATTAAAACGTGGCTCATTGATACTATTTTTAGCCAGTTCTGGTTTCACATTGTGTAGGAATACGTCTATAAAGAATGACCGTGAATGTCAGTGAGCTGTAACTCAATTGATCAGGGGGGTAAAGAAAGGTATTGTTACACGGTGCTTACTATTGTCTGGGGACATGAGCCCTCTTGTGTGTACAGGAAGAATTACAGGCTATTGATTCTTACACATTTGAAAGAAAAAAAAAAAGACTCATTTTTCTCACATACAACACATTTTCATTTATTACATGTTCTACAGCATTTTTCTGGTTTATGAAGTTGTTTTTTTTCGTAATGAATTGCATAACAACATACTGTACATGGAAATCCGGAAGTGCTTATAAAGTGTGCTTGAGGACTAAGACGTGATATATGACACAATCAAAACTTCATTTAGAAAGTGCAGAAATAACAAATACTGTGCTGAAAATAATATTATGCTTTGAGTTTTAACCAGCTCAAACTAATTAAAATGCATCGCAGTGTTCCTGCTACAGGTGCAGGCAAAATAAATCTAATTAAAAACATATTAAAAATTGGACAACACAGAAAAGACAACAACAACACATCCACATATTTATGCTCAGGGGGAAAAAAAAAAGATGATTTGGTTGGCAATTTAAAAATAGAAAATGTCACAAAAACCTGTCCACAGAAATGTAAAACCAGAATATAAGAACATGTCACAACTCAGAGAAACAAAATGCTTGAATGGGAAAAAGACTTTCCAGTGAGGTCGTAACCACAAACAAATAAATACATTTTTTGTCTATACTGACTGGTGTGATTAATTCATATGCATGCATTGCTGCCAAAGTGGGTTAACATACTTCTAGTTAAATCATTTATTATAAGAGGACAAAGAAAATGTCAAACACTGTACAGTGAACCTGTTTCTAAATGACAAAAAGTTCTTTCCTCCAACATGTGACATAAATGTTTTCCTAAGCATTCTCTTGCTCATGCACTGGAGAAACTGCTGCACAACTATTCACTGCTTTCATCCACTTTGCCACTGGGCTCACAGAGGTCTCTTTTCTCCAGCATGGCGTATGGAAAAGGTGGCATGTCGCAGGTGGCAAAGTCCAGCTTTTTGGGAACACTGCAGTTGCTAAAGTCAAGTTTCTTGGCGCCGTCACAACCAAATTCCAGCTTCTTGAGCCGGGCTAGACTTTTGATGCTGCCGGGGGGCCTGCCAGGGCTGACCTTATATCCTGCTGCTTTGGTGGTACCAAGGGGCCTTCCCGGGCTGGTTTTGAACCCAGCTGCTCTAGTTGTCCCAAGTGGACGTCCAGTACTTGTACGGTAACCAGCTGACTTTGTGGTCCCTGACGGCCTCCCTCTACGTCCCGACTTCACTATGCCCTTCTTCTTCTTAGAGCCATCGGGCCCTGCACCCTCACTGCCCCTGTTTCTCACTGTCTGAGCCTGGAAATCGTTCTGTGTTTCTTGCATTTGACATGCCATGGCTTTGTGCATGCTCTGTGACAAAGGGCCTAGGCCAGCAAGAGACAACTGCAAAGCAGGGTTTGTCGGAGAGGGGTAGAATTTGTTGGACTGTGTGCTACATAAATCGAAGTGGCTGGCTGGGTGAAAGTCCTCTGTCAGTCCACTCATACAATAATCACTGTTGCTGCTGGTCACTTGATGCATCATTTTCTGTTGGAGTAGAAAAATATAAACAGTCAGTAAAGCTGCAAATGCATGTGTTTCCAGACACTAACACAAATCCAATGAGCATTTTCAATAGCTTACTTTTGGTGGAGCAAACAGGCCTTTTAGCGTTGCAACCCAAAAACACAACTGATGTCAAGACAAAACGAAGCAAACCAAAGTTACAGTTTGGCACGCAGAAAAAAAAATGACTATGTGTCCGCAGAAACACGCTAAACAAATCTATGAATGTAAAATGAAGTGTCCGTACCTCATTTGTTAGTGGATGGTGGAGTGGAAAGGGTTAATTCAGAATCGTATACGTTTTCCTTCTCTGACAGCCACAACATCTTCGTGAAGACGCTGCACAAACTACGCCCTGGCGTCCATGAATATTGTCCTGAAGCGTGAGTTTAATTTCTGCTGCCTATTCAGTGCTTATTTAATCCTTTGAGCAGAGGTTTAGATGAGAGAGGCAGCCATTTTCGCCTGAAAAAAAAAAATCATAAAACAGGATGCGCTGACCGCGCATGCGCATAAAGGCCGCCAAGAAACCCAGATGATGATCACTATCAACCCCCCGCCCCCCCACCCCCTGGTTATCACGCCATGTGATTCTGCCACATTAATTTAATCCTAATAGATTTTATTTATACTTTTCAAAGAGACAACACTTCCACTTACAAGGTAACAATTATATTGGTCGAATTAAACTGTAAATTGCAGCAACTATATATCTGCTACACTGTTTAGTATTTTCCACTTTCTACTTCAGCATGTGCCTAAGTTATCACTGGTCATTCTTACGAACTCAGCACAGTAAAAACAACTGATGACAAAGACCATTCTCCATTTTTGAGGTTTTTAATATTCATATGAAGCACAGACAGTGGATTTACGGAACAACTGCACTGTTAGAACAGGTAGCAATATACATTTATCAGCGTTTCACCCGATGGTTGTCTCTGATCCTCTGCAGTCCACAGGACTTAAGTTTCCCTAATTAGCTTGGTCAGCTTCTGAATCTTTGTTTTTGTGGACATGTCCACATACTTGTCTCCGATACTGACAATCATGCCACCCAGGATGGAAGGATCCGACTGTTAAGAGAGGACAACATTTGAAATCACAGATTCCTTAGAATTACATTTGAGTCATTAAATTGACATCTCACAGGTATGTTTCCATTTTACTTAACTAAAGATCAACATATTGCAGAGCAGTCATTCGTATGTTTTTGAAATAGTGTATCTGAAAATTACCTTTGTTTCAAGCTTGATAGTTTCACCCTTCTGAAGAAAGCCTTTAAGAGCAACTTTCAGGTCAGCAAGATTGGCTTCATCCAGAGGCTGAAATGGATAAACAGTCATTGGATGGTGAATAATACATCTACAGTAAAGAAATAATGCAATAACCCATTCAACATAAAACAAGCCCCTATAAAAGATCACCATCTATATGAGGCGACTTGCTTGAACGTGTAGGAGGTTTAACAATAATGCAAGAACGTATAATGCAGGTTCATCCATTTTCTACCTGTGCAGTGGTGACCGAGCAAATGACCTCTCCACGATGTGCACTCATCATTTTGCCAAAAGCAGTGATAACATCACCAGTTAGAGTCAGACGACCATTGTCTGACAAAACATCTGCAAAACAAAAGACAGGATACGTTTGAGAGAGATGCATTATCAACCAACAGCCTTGAGCTGGGAAAAACTTATATAAGAAGCAAACTTAATACAGTGTACCACACTCATTTAAATATTGCGTTACTTCAAAAATTAATATTGTTCATTCATCCAGCTGTTTCTGCCACATACACTACCAGTCAAAAGTTTGGACACATACAGAAATGGCTATGTTTTTGAAATAGAAGCAGATTTCTTAACATTAAATTCTAATCTGAAATACAGTGTAGACATTGTTTATATTAAAAATGACTATTGTATATAGAAACTGTCTTTTAAAG
>JAUBNQ010000002.1:9668860-9680845 GCA_032353495.1 Ctenopoma kingsleyae | reverse complement strand
TATGTGTGTCCAAACTTTTGACTGGTAGTGTATATTTTTCTTTTAAATGTCAAATTCTGGAAGGAGAAAACTCCATTTACACAATAGTAAATATGCTCATTAACTAGCCAGCTGAGAAGCAATTATTTTCTGCATATGTATCTGAAGACCTTGTACACCGAGTTTAATTTGTGCAATTCCCCCAACAACTCAATTGACAGTCGAGTATAAAACAAGGAGAAAAGCCATTAAGAGCTGCAGCTGATTTCAGTTCAGTCTTTAAGTGTTCAGTATTCTTTGTCTCCTTTAGAAGAACATCACAACAAGGTGTCAGTCACGACTTTGCATATTATCATTTGATAACATGACTACCAGCAACTGATGTGTTTACATACTCAGAGACACATTAGTATTAATTCTGGAGTCAATTTTGGCCATCAGACTAATGAAGTATCCGTTATTCTGTCTCCTATAGGTGTGCAATTGTCTTGTGAGGGCAGTTATTATTTATAAATATAACAGCAGAAATTGTTTGTCTATGCCATTCAACATAATGATTTTATTATAGCATTATTTCTGCATATCTAGGTCTATTATTCATTAGAATACTACACAATAACTAAGTGTTGGTTACTGTGTACAAAAAATGTATGGAAAATGTAAAATCTTTGTATTACAACAATTAAGTGTCTTGTATATGGTTGGAAGGTAATGGACTATTATCCTGCTAACGTACCTGAAACTCTAACTAACCTACCTACTAACCTCTACAGAACTTCCCAAATAAGGTACATACATTTTTTCCTATTTTAAATATAATATTTATAAACACTAGAATCACACATACACCTTATACTGAACAGAACCTACTACTTGTTTGGTGTATAAAAATAGCACCATGCTAAGAAAGACAACAGCACACAACACTAACGTCACTTAGATCTGCCAGTGGCAACTTACTAATGAGATTGACGGTGATGGGTGAAACCTTAGCCTTTGCAAGAGCATCACTGAATGTCTTCTGCTTGATGCTGCGCTTAACATGAGGATTCATTACAACACTGGAAATCTTGGGGTCCTTGATCAGGGCCTGAAACACAAGACAGGACAAAGCAAGGCAGCTGAATTTATGTACTAAAACGGCATAGGTGAGTACAAACTGGTACTAATCAGGACCATTGTCTCATTTTATTATTCTTCAGGTATACAGTACCTTTAGGAATTTATCACTTAAAATACATTACAAACAATCGTGTCAACATCACATACAAATAAATGTCGAGAAAAACATAACACGTTGATAAATGGACTGCAATTCAATCTTTTTTTATTATTTTGTTTTACTCACAGACACTTTTCCCAGTTCCTGCTCCACTTGGTCCAGTTTGTTCTGCTTACTGGCAGCTGAAAAAAGAGCAGTGGCATAGCGGCCCTCCACACCATACACCTGAATGGGAGGCTAGAAAAACATACATAACGTTACCGAGATGAACTGAACTGATTCCATTAAAATAAGCAGACTAGCGGTTCGGCTCCGTGTAGTTTACCTTCATCAGCTTTGCTGCAGGTCTGATCACAGACGTGCTGAGCTGACGGACCTAGAAAAGAAAGATAATGCATCGTTTAAACTGAGAAAAAACATAGCTTAAACCATAAGTTTTCTGCACGCTTGATACCATTTACGTTACAGATAGCTAGCCGGTAGGCTAATAAGTTAGCAGTCATTCAAGTGCAATGCCTCGTGTGGATTTGCTGGACATTTAGCATTACCTCCAAGTAATCAGAAGGGACATGACACTCAAAACATATTTTTAAGATACTTATTTGTCGGTCGGAACTATTATAAAGTTGTTAACATAACAAAATCATTGAATGTCTTACCTGCTGTCCTAGCATGAGTGCTGCCATTTTCTCCTACAGCTGTCCAGAGTAGAACAAACGTCTGCGCATGTGTATTTGACAGGAAGCCGTCTACCCATGGGTAGTGTAGTCTTTGCAGTGTAACGTGGGGGGAAGGCTAAGTGGTGAATCACAATTTTTTTAGATTCTCCAAAAATGCTATAAATCAAAGCCAGAACAGGTAAAACATAAACATTTTTTTATATAATATACAACTTATATTATTATTATATTATGACAGAAAATATATTGTGTATGTATATATATATATATATATATGTGTGTGTGTCATTTCATGCAGACTCGAACACTGTACACTTGTATCACTGTATGATACAAATACCATGATTACCATAAAATGACTCCTTGTGAATGTAGATGATCAAGATCAAGATCAAAAGAAACTAACTTTTTCACATAAAAGCTTGTTTCTAAAAACATTTGAGCACCCTGTAAAATGTAAATAAAAAATTTGCAAATTATTATCTGCAAAATATGCATTTTATTGAATTGTAAAAAAAATAAAAAAAAATAAAAAAAATTTAAAAATCAGATGTTGACACTGACATTGTTGACAATTGTTTTTTGAAAAATCTATGGTTATTTTATTGAGCATTTTGATTTAATATTATTGGTACCAGTGTCATATACCATTATGCAGTCTGACATCAGAAGTAGAATCTAGCTATTAAAACGTGTCTTTAAAGCTGCAATAATTGATTTTGTATTGGCCATTAAACAGCAGAAAAACATCACAACAAAGTGACAGATGCAAAACCTTAACATATACTCTAATGATATTAAGCAGGCATCTATAATCTTTTCATTACCTCTGGATTTGAGATCTGTACTGTTGATCTTTTCCTGAATTTATTCAATGATGCAGGCAATTCAGGAGAAGCGAGGCATCTGTTTCTCAAGGAGGGCACTCATAAGTACTTGTCTTTTGGACAGATGTGCACTTGGGCCTTCCCCTGTGTCTTCTGTCCTGATTGACTCCAGTCGCAACATCTGTTCTGGAGTGTATAGCTTTTCAAGGAATTTTTAATTTCTTGGTGTCCCCATGTTTAGAGTAGTACAAGCTGACAAGTTTCTAAGGAAAACTGTTTTAGTTTGGCCATTTGTAGTTCTAATTTACACTGAAAATGACATGCAGAAGAGATAATTACGAACTCAAATTATTTGTTTACTGGACATGAACTTATTTTTAGATTTTAGATAACCCTAACACCTGGGAGGGCATGTGCGATCCATTTAAGACAATCTCCACTTGAATTTCTGGAAAGAAAACAGATAGTTTCCAAGCCTTCAAGTTTAACACTGATTGAGTTAGTTATTTTGTAAAAACAGAAGTATTTGCAGTTTCAGATGATTTACTTGTTGATTAAATTCTCACGAATGAATGAAGAACATGTATTCTATGTTTTGATATTTTATTGTTTTTTAATTTGTGTTTTACATTTTAGTTTAAAAATTAATAAATAAAGTTTCCAAACTTTTTTCACCTGCTTACTAACTAATCAACAAACAACTTTAAGCTAACTTATGTTTTAATCAACTCTTCTCCACTTTATGTCTATGATACAGTACAAAAGTTACCTAGCATTAGCTCTGATTTGACAGCTAACGCTAAGCTAATTAGCTTTACAGTAGAAAACATTAAAGGTGAAGTCGTTAGGGCTAATATGGTACCAAGCACAACCACCCCAGTTGCCTCCAAACTATTTTAAAGAAATATTTTACAATATAAACAATATAAACTACTGATAACATATCTTATATATCTCTGAAAAACTATGTGAGCTAACTCGTCACGTTAAGGCTTTAACTGTTAGCTGCTAATTTACTGACTAAACACTGACTGTTCCCGGTTTCCTCCAGCAGGGGGCAGATCAACCAGTAATTTCAACTTTTATATAACTGACACACAAAAAACACAAAGATAGTAAGCGAAAGTAATACATAATTTAAAGAAAATCATTAGAATTTAATTTATAATGGCTTTTAAATCCTTGAAGGACCAGCAGGGATGCGATGACGTGCATGTGATTTGTTGCTCAGCCTGGGTTTGGACCACAGTTATCGGGGCTGGGTCTGACTGCGATTCCTGCGGGCTACGTTTATAGACTGTAAACTGTAACTGCCTGACCTTGGGTGTTTAACAAGCGGCGGTACACAATATCTGTGTCATGTGAAGTAATCGCTTTTGTGCCCCACCAAACTGCAGGGACGCAGCGCAGCTGACGCATTCGTTTTCGCGTATCGCGCACACACACGTACGCACACGAAGGGAATGACCAGAGAGCTTGCTGCTAGGACCGGTGCCATCTAACAAAATAACGAGAGGTTTTCCTGAGGATTTTTGTTTTGTTTTTTTTTAAAGCTGTTCGGCTTGCTAGCTGACGGCAAACCAGGCATGGACGACAAATCATTCACCAAGGAGTTGGACGGATGGATTGAACAACTGAATGAGTGCAAACAGCTAACAGAGAATCAGGTCAAAGTCCTGTGCGAAAAGGTAAGGTTTGCGCACGAAGGCAGGCGAGCTGTTGGTACCCTTCATTAGCTTATTACACTGCTAGCGGGCTGTTGACTGTTACATTGTTAGGAATGGTATAAATATTGGCTGGACTAAAGTCAGATCATGCATGTGGCCTTGCTCTTGGAGGACAGCATTTGTCTGCAGCTGCATGCAGTACACTGCAAATAAAGCCCACACGGTGGAACATGGAGGCGGAGGGGGGGCTGCAAATATGTTTTTCCCAGCTACGCCCACCCTTGGTACCTCTTCATCACTGGGGTGCACTGGTACTACGACATACAACTGTGTAATAATCTGCTGAATGCTTGATGGATAATCACTGTTTAGCTTACAACACATGGCTGTCGTGCGCTCCTACACTGCACCATCCTCTGTTTGTTAACCAGCACCATCCCTGTGTTTTCCTGGTTCTTTTTTTTTTTAAGGCCAAGGAGATCCTGACGAAGGAGTCCAACGTGCAAGAGGTGAGATGTCCAGTGACAGTGTGTGGAGATGTTCACGGTCAGTTTCATGATCTCATGGAGCTGTTTAAGATCGGGGGGAAGTCTCCGGACACCAACTACCTCTTCATGGGAGACTATGTTGACAGAGGCTACTATTCTGTGGAGACAGTTACACTCCTGGTTTCTCTGAAGGTAAAAATGTGCAACTAAAGAAAATAGTGTTAAAAAAGAAGTAAAATGTGGAAAATAATTTGGATTGATTGGCTCATTATTGTTGCATTTTGTTTATAAATGCATTTATTTGTAGGTGAGGTTTCGCGAAAGAATCACAATTCTCAGAGGGAACCACGAAAGCAGACAGATCACACAAGTGTACGGCTTCTACGACGAGTGCTTGAGGAAATATGGAAATGCTAATGTTTGGAAGTACTTCACAGACCTGTTTGATTATCTGCCCCTCACTGCACTAGTAGATAATCAGGTGAGATTGTTGAATCCATATGTGAAAAAGCAGATATACAGGGACTTTGACTTTTATTTATTCACATTTTCTCTCTCTTGTTGAAGATTTTCTGCCTCCACGGAGGATTGTCCCCTTCAATAGACACACTGGAACACATCAGAGCGCTGGATCGCTTGCAGGAGGTTCCTCACGAGGTACATGTGGTCTATGGAAACTCTTCTGTAGTTTACTGGCAGGACTTTGGATGGTAATTTTAGTAAAAGAATAGGCAGGTGATTGTTGCTGTAGATGCTCTAATGATTCACATTGTTCTTGCACATTCATTAGTCTGAGCTGAACCACTTAGTTGGATAATCAGTTACTTGGCCCATAGGAAATTATTCAATAAGATTTTAATTCCTGTCTTTGGGGGCATTTACTGTGTTTTCTTTTTACTGATTAGAGATCATGAAAACATCACTTGCTGTTTTTAAACTAGATCCACAAATTCACCTCTAAGCCACATTTTATATTTGATCAAAAATTATATTATTTCAGACATTTTGGATTCTCAAATGTAAACATTTTCTGTGTATCTTAGTTTTCAACAGTAGCATACTGAATTTAATTTGATCTGTTGATCAAACAATGTTGACTTTTTTCATTCTGTTAATTTTCTGTGTGCTCAACATAGTAAACATCACTTATTGTTCCTTTTTGTTTCAGGGTCCCATGTGTGACTTGTTGTGGTCAGATCCAGATGACCGTGGTGGTTGGGGCATCTCACCCCGTGGTGCTGGTTACACCTTCGGGCAGGATATTTCCGAGACTTTCAATCATGCAAACGGCCTAACTTTGGTCTCAAGAGCCCACCAGCTGGTGATGGAGGTAGTTAAACTTTGTTTATCTGCTGAGAGTAATTCTGTTTTTTCCTCTGAGACATTTCAGATGGAGCTATGACGTTAATCTTAAAGTGAGATTGATGTTTGAATTTAACCTAGGGTTACAATTGGTGCCACGACCGCAATGTGGTGACGATCTTCAGTGCGCCAAACTATTGTTATCGTTGTGGAAACCAGGCAGCAATCATGGAACTTGATGACACATTGAAATACTCCTTGTAAGTTTGTTTTCTTTATAATAATGTAAATGTTTGTTTTTGTATGGCGTTTCTTTTTCCTTGAAATGTACTGTAATTATTCTAGACGAATAATCTCTAAAGAGAGACCTGCCTGTTTGCCCTTTCTTTTAGCCTACAGTTCGACCCTGCACCACGCAGAGGAGAGCCCCATGTGACTCGGCGTACTCCAGACTACTTCTTGTAAAGTTCACTGATCAGGATGGCAACAGGCTACACAGAGGCTTGAGTAATGAAGCATTCATAACCACATGGGCCACAAATGTGTGGTGTAATCAAAATGAAATGGAAACTAGCACATTTACTTAAATCCTTTCAACTTTTTCCTCTCTGTGCATGATGTTTTTATCGGTAGAAATGATTGCTATTATGAACAGTAGAGTCACAATACCTGCTGGTTTGTCAGGAAATATGAATAATGCTGAAAATAATGACTAAATGTAAGTAATCTTTGTGTTAGGTTGTTATTGATGACCTGAGTGTGTTTCCATATACAGTATCTAAGCTGCGTCTTTCACTTGGCATGGCCTCAAATCAAAGGTTGCAGTAAATATAATGTGAACTCTTTTCTTTTTGTAACCGAAGCACCACAGTTTATTTTGTGACGTGACATGATAGGGTTGGACGTCAGAAATGAATATGTTTTCTTTGTACTTTTGTATTTGATTTGTATCACACGGCACTGAAAGACTTTGTTCTCTTTTATACCCTGGTATAGTATAAGTAACTCTCTTCCTGCTCTGCTGTCTCTAATGGCATTCAATATAATTCATATGATAATAATAATAATAATTGTAATAAGTTGGCGCTACTACAGGGTTTAAGCAGCCAGTATTGGTACAGATGATATCAGTTAAAAATAATGTTTTGCAGTTGCAGCTATATGGAATAAACATTGAAGTTGCTTCATCATTTACTCCCTTTAGGTGAAGTTTATGCCCTACAGCCCTTGACAGTCAACACTAGATGAGAACACATAGTAAAAAGACATTCTGATGCTCAACTCTGATAAGATAATCAGCATAGCAAATGTGGTCATTTTATTTATTATTATATATTAAGTATTTGTTATACCATGATTTTAAAACATTAAAAAGACAAGACTGGTTTACAGATCACAACTCATTTTGCTTTTAATTTTGGTAGGTTACTTTAATGTTTTTTTCTTATGTATTTATCTATTAAACAAATGAATTGATGCTTTGTTTGTTTAAAGGGCTCCTTTTTAACAACACCTTCGAGTCAACTGTTGTTACAGAGTCGTGTGTGGAAATTTTGCAAAGTTTTTTCCGGTTATTAATGATTTACTGTCTGATCAATGCAGCGAAAGTATCAGAACATTACCGGATGTAGTGCTCAGTTCGCCTCTAAAAATAAAAGCCGCAACTAAAGGACGAAGTGGAAGTCAACTTAATTTGTCACCTCAGATGTTTAACTGAAAATTTACTATTTTACAGATGAGTAGAAAATCGTGCATTTCCACAACATTTTCTGTGGGCACTTTCCCTTATGACTCCAGTATTTTCCAGACTTTTACTTTCTCAGTGAGCTCGCTCGTACTGCGGGATGTGACTGTGTGTGATCTGTGGCTGTGCTGACGCTGCTGCGTGTAAAATTAGCTGGCTGCAGCCTTTCAGGGACACCTCTTGCGGACCGCCGGAGCCCACCGTGCAGTAAGTAACCTGTCCATGTTCTTAAAATGAGTCTGTCATTAAAAGATCAGCGTGCTCTTGTGTCTGAGGACCAGGAAACCTGTTTTTGAACGTGTTTCCAGGAGAAAGCTGCCGCATGTGTGGATGTGGCAGGCTGATACTAGTTGAATCTGGGGCTCACAGCTGGACCATTATCGGTCAGTACAGATGCAGTGTCCAATTAGTCGTTTTAAAATGTAAACGCTTAGATTTTTATTTATATTTTATGAACGCGGCGCTTCGTTCAATTGCAGAAACAACCTCCAGTTACAGTCCAGATTTGACTGGTCTACATCGGGTTGGACAATTAACCGTGTCCAGTCACAGCATGTCTCTGCGGCCAGAGACAGAAAGCAGATCGAGTCAGAAACACACAAAGTGAATGTTAAAACACCTGCCACGAGAAGCTTTTTAGAGTAATTTATTGATAGTGTGAGTTGTTGTGAATTGCAGGTTAATGTGTAGCCATGCAGGCCTCCTTTGATTGGCTGAGAGACAGAGGGTATATATATCAAATAGCATGTTAGTCCAAAGTTCAGTCCTCTGTTATGAGCCTCATTAGCGATTAATAATAATTCTATTAATGGGGGTCTCACAGGAGGAAGTGCCCTGTATCCACTGTGCAAATTCATCTTATACTCTGATTTGGTATTTTATTGGATAAGCTCAGAGGGGTGTTTTGTTGCTACCTCTTGAGAACCCCGTGGAGTTTAATTCAATTTAAAGATACAGCACGCCTCCTGCACTCCACGGCCGCCAGCAAACAAGGGAATGTTCTGTTTTGTTGTCAATCCAGCAGCCATCTTTGGTGCAATTTCAGGTGGAGTTTCATCATGCTGCTGCAGACTTGTGCATGCACTGGTCCCTCGTCTCCCACTGGGAGCGTGGAACAAATGGTTAAAACCAGATCAGCCTGGTTAAAAGTGACCCCCCCACACACAATGGGAAGAAATGAGCATGCTACATGCACAAATCTGATATTTTTGATAGTGCAGACCAGTTTGATCTGGTTTTACAGTGTGGAATCACAAATGCATAAAGTTTTAATGAAAAACTCAAATGCAGGTGATATTGCATAACCTACTGTTATGACCTCCTTGTACTTTGATGCAATTTATTAATTTATTTTTGATTTTGTAATTAAATGTTTTATTAATAAAATTAATACTTTGTTCAGTTATTAATTTGTGAACAACGTTCATACAGAGGGCTTTGTCACTTTCCAAGAGCTGCTCTTCAGTCACAGTTTGGGGGTTGGTGTGCACCCATAATAGAGCATTGCAATTTAGCGCTTCACAACCCTTGTGTCAGGTCAGCCATTGCCATAGCAACATTATGCTGAATTAGCAGCATGGCAATCCAGAAAGGATTCACCAGTCCTCATTCGCTGACTTGTGTCTGCAAAAGAAAACAAGGACTAAAGGGCTGCGTCTCCTGGGGTGAGTGCTGGAGCAGGACGCTTGGTTCAGCCAAACACAGTGCAGTTAGAGTTTTCATAGATAACTAGTCCTCACTTGCTGATTATTTCAGTGTGGACAGTTTTGTTCTTTACTGAAGTCCTTGAACCTTAATGCATCACTCACACCTATACTGTGCACTGACAAAGTCCTGATTTCATCCTTGCAACGTTTGTCTTTCCCCAGATAAATATGGCAGCAGAGCTATCCACTTCCATAAACATCAAGGAGCCCCGGTGGGACCAGAGCACATTTGTAGGTCGGGCTAAACATTTCTTCACTGTCACAGACCCCAGGAACATCCTCCTCACCAACGAACAACTAGCACATGCGCACAAAATCATCACTGACTACAGGTAAACATGGCTGCAGTCAAAAGTCAGTAGCATCAAACCAAATGAGTGTTATCAGTGCTATTACATTAATTTCACTTGGTTTCCATCTCTCAGAGAAGGTATAGTCTCTCCGGGGTTGACAGAAGATGAATTATGGAGAGCCAAATATGTTTTTGACTCAGCTTTCCACCCTGATACTGGAGAGAAGATGATCCTGATTGGTCGCATGTCAGCACAGGTTCCAATGAACATGACGATCACTGGATGCATGATGACATTTTACAAGTGAGCACTCGTATTGTGACTGTAACATCAAGCTAATGAAATGAACTCTACACACTGTAGCTACAGTATAACTGCCACTGTTACTACTATTACTAATAATCCTCTTTCACAGAGGACATTTTATTTATTACCAAAGAACATTTGGCAAAGGAAGTATTTGTTTAAGCCCAGTAGTCTATATTATTCAATCACTGACTTAATTCTGCTGACTCCTTCTCCCTCACCTCTACACTGTCCTTGATGATGACTCTGTGGTTGTGCATCTCGCAGGACGACTCCAGCTGTGTTGTTCTGGCAGTGGATCAATCAGTCTTTCAACGCAATAGTCAATTATACCAACAGGAGTGGTGATGCGCCAATAACAGTAGGGTAAGGGACAGATGTTTTGTCATGGATACTCGCTCATATTGATCCTTTCCTTCAGTAGTTTTTCTGTGATGTGACCAGTGACGTTTTTTTATTTGCAGTCAGCTTGGCACAGCTTATGTGTCTGCCACCACAGGGGCAGTTGCCACTGCTCTAGGACTAAATGCACTAACGAAGGTATCAGTTTATCTAACGCCATTCTGCATCTCTTTTTAATGCACTGACCTCAGCTGCGTGTGTGTGTCTGTCACAGTGGCTTTGTGCTATACATCCTGATTGATGAGCAACATCTGAAACATAACCTGCAGCAACCGCACTTCCACTGCTCTGAAAGGTTTAATTGTCGCGCCGTCAGGTTAAAGCATAGCCAAGTGTTTAATTTCTTTTCTCCTGTTGCAGCACGTCTCACCTCTGATTGGACGATTCGTTCCGTTTGCTGCTGTAGCTGCTGCTAACTGTATCAACATCCCACTGATGAGACAAAGGTAAGAACATTCAGCACTCCGAAAAGCACACACAGTGTTTCATAGTAACATTATGTAAATGTTGGTAAAAATATTTGAAGGAAAGTTCAGCTGGACTCTCTGATTTAACTTGGTTTGCTTCTTCAGAGAACTTCAGCACGGCATCCCCATAACAGACGAGAATGACAACAGGTTAGGAGAGTCGACAAAAGCTGCACAGCAGGCTATCTCTCAGGTTGTGGTCTCCAGGATCCTCATGGCTTCTCCTGGAATGGGTATGGATATATATATATATATATAAATGCATCACCTGATGGCATCATTTAATTAAAAAGGAAAATATTATATAATATAATAATATTATAATACAATATTTTCATAATGTTAGTCGAGAATTCAACGTGCAGTGATGTTTCATTTGTGTCTTTTTCAGCTATCCCTCCATTTTTAATGAACCATTTGGAAAAGAAGGCCTTTCTGAAGGTAGGCACATTTCTGGCAGTTGCATATTAAAGATGGCTGTGTTTGCTGCAGCAGCCTCAACATCAGCCTCATCTACACAGATTTAAAATACCACAAATGCTTAAGCTAAATAGTGGAACCATCGTGTTTCACACTGTCCCTACCACTTGATTATTTGGTACAATCACACGTCAGAGGGATGAAAAGCACTGAGGACATGAGGCCCCTCTTGTATGGGAACTCACCACTGCTTTTGTGCCCGTCATTCGTTTTTCTGCTTGGTCTTTTCAGAAGTTCCCATGGATGAGTGCACCTATTCAAGTCAGCCTGGTGGGATTCTGGTGAGTCGTCAGAGATGGTCCACCTGATACGCCGCCACATGACATTTTAACCTAATTTCTTACAACAAGGATATGACATTTCAGAAATCCTGCAGTCCTCCCTCAGCAAATTAGCAATCATGCTGTATGAAATAGTTAATG
>JAUBNQ010000002.1:9619806-9668760 GCA_032353495.1 Ctenopoma kingsleyae | reverse complement strand
ACAAGGATATGACATTTCAGAAATCCTGCAGTCCTCCCTCAGCAAATTAGCAATCATGCTGTATGAAATAGTTAATGAAATAATAAACGTAATCATGTGATCTCCCCTCATGTGAACCCTCAGCCCACCTCACTGTAACTTGGTACCAGGTTTTGTGTGAGTTCCGAAATCGAATCTACGGCTCAGTAATTCAGCTGCATTAACAGTGAACTGAGCACCGACAGCTGCTATTATTGTCATCGTGGATGAAGGCTGATGTTCTTGAATAATTTATTTATTATTTAGTTTATGAAATTTCAGAAGCTGGTGGAAAATGCCCAGCACACTTTCCTAAAGCCCAAGGTTACATCTTTAAAGTGCTTATTTTGTGTGATCATCAGGTCAATACAAAGAAGATTCACATTGGTGAATTCAGAGGAAAGAAATACAAATCCTCACATATAAGAAGCAAAAACCAGCTAATGTTGAAAATCAGTTATCAAAATGGTTGCCAATTTCTTTTCTCTCTAACTGATTAGTTAAATGTTTCAGATCTTAAAGCTAGTACACATGAAACAACCCACTTCCTATGACCACGCAATTGAATTTACCGGTATACTTGTCCATCGGATAATTTTTCACTTATGATTTCAGATCAGTAAGGCTAACTAAGATCTGTGTTTCTTTAACAGCCTGGTGTTTGCTACGCCACTGTGCTGTGCATTGTTCCCTCAGAAGAGGTGAGTGACACATTCAAACTTGACACAAAGACAATAGGAACCACTTTTTTGCCTGAACTGTTATTAACCCCGGTGTTTCTTTAATTTCTCCTGCATGATGCAGCTCTATGTCAGTCAGCCGCTTGGAGCCGGAACTGCAGGAAAAAATCCGGGCCAACCACCCAGGAGTGGAGAGGGTCTACTTCAACAAAGGACTATGAGTGTGCGGCTCCTTCATCCAAACACTGCCATAACACAGCTGCAGGCTCGGTCCTCACCTCTCTGCCAGCCCTCCTCATTTAGTGTGCCAAAGTTAAGTTTGTGTCTCCTCGTTTCCACCACTCAGATGGACATCTGATGACTCCCTCTCTGGGTCAGTCTCTTTGTAACAAGATGTTTGCATTTGTCTGTGCAATTTTATTGTAACTGGTGGAGAAGGTTTTCTCTGACTGGGCCGGATGAAAGGGATGATGTTTATCACCACAGATATAGTGGCCTGTGTGTTTTATGATGACATTTTATGTTGATATTTTTATTTTCATGTGCAGTATTATTTTTTAAGTTTGTCACTTGATCGTATGTTGCCACCAAATGATTTTCATACTTTCCTACCTAAGGTTGGCAGGCAGTTTATTTTTTAACCTGCATTAGAATTGATCATAATCAGTGATTAGTCAAAGACCTCTGCAGTTCATGCATTTGCCAAATCTGTTGTCACATTTTTTTTAAGACCTCAATCAACAACTACAACCTCTTTCTCTTAACAGTGTTATTTCAAAGAATGGTATTGACTTTTACTCACTTTAATTCCGTTGATTTTGCCAAATGAATTACATTCAACATGACCTGAGACCTCTTAATGTGTAATTCTAAGTCTGAAACCAGTTCTCCTGGGATCTACCATGTAAAATGTGATATGATGGTGGCAACCATTGATTGGCCAACACGGTGCTATTTCATGTCTTTATAATGAGCGATTATAACACTACAGTATTTCTTCTGCTTGCCAAACATGCATGAACAAACCACTCCTAATGGGCATCATGGAAAGTTCAGTGTCACACTGAAGCTTAATTCAGGAGAACTGAAAGTTGGTGACAGACTAAGTGAATTAATGACAATTGCAGCAAAACAATAGTCAATTCATAACTTTCTGTAGTTTTCAGGATCCCACTAAAATGTCAAAAATTCATTCATGCCTTACACAGATTTGTATGGTACCCATCTCCTGTACCTTAATGCAGCATCTGCACAATGTGTCAAGCGAAACATTTTAAATTGATGTAGGACTTTGATCATAATGTGTTCAAGGCATTAAAGTACATTTATATATACAGTACATTTGGAGTTTATGGTAGTTACAATGTAGGAATGGTGTACAGAATGATCCATATAACTTTTGTTTAAACTCCTCTGTGGTCTTAAACATTGCAAATAGTCACATTTTAAAACATCATACAGAATTACTTTGATCTCATCACGGACAGACTATAAAATCTTGGATCAGCAAAAAATCTGCTTTGGCATTTCATTATATTTAGCTGTTAAAATGCTAAACATATTGGCACACGCTTGCATAGTGAATTGATAAAGCAGGTGCAGTCTGATTTTGTAAGTTTTGTTCTGTACATTTATCCGCCTGATATGGAATTACATTCATCAATTTCATACCAGAAAAATCATGCCACATTCATCATTGGATGTTTTTAAATCAGGGAGATTAAAAAGGACTTGCCACAAAACTCAGCAGTTTAAATATTTAAATATTTGACCAACCTATCCTCATTTTGAAATGTTAAATGATTCTACTTTACAACACAGTGAGCATTGAAATATTTTGGTGCAATTAAAGCAAATTTGAATATAGAAAATGCTTGTGAACACAAATTTGATTTCATTGCATCTTTAGCTCATCGTAGTGCACAATTTCTGTAACATGTTAAATGTTTAATATATTGTAAATCTACTTACATATATTCCTGTAAAAGTAACTTTACTTTAGGTTGTCAGTGTTTGCCAAGAGATGTTAGATGTTTTTTAGCTGGTTTGAAGTGAAGTTTGTTATTCTAATGTTCAAGGTAACTGAATGTAGCATTTTCCAGTTGCAGCTGTTCAGTGTGTTAGTCTGAGAGAGCACAATGTTGTACTTAAAATGCTGCAAACTTGTTAAACCTATTCAGTTTCCACTATGGTTTTCAGTAAATCCTTGATAAGTGAGGGAGTAAGAGAAACCTACATTTTGGCAGATATTGTCTGTCTCTTAAACTCTATGAAAGACAATTCCTCCATAGCACGCTAAAAAATATTAATTCAACTCCCTAGTACATAACATGTTCACAAGCTTCAAACGACCAAATCAAATGTCTCCGCAGCCAAAGCGATACAAATCAATACAGCAGGAAAAAGTCATTTACAGTTTGCATTTGTTGAAACTAATATTTTTTAAAAATGCTATTTGATTTTTTGATGTAATGAGGTGAGGTGATGTAACATTTAGACTAACTGGATGAAATAAAGATATGAAATCTTTTATCTGTTGTTGATCAATGTGTGGCTCCATAGTGCCACCTTCTGGTGTAATCTGGACACAGCACGGTGACCTTACAAAAGCGTTTTATTCCAAGGCACATAATGTTTAGAAGGAATATTAAACACAGAAAACAGGGACTTGCAGGTCTGAAAGCCCTATGAATGTCTTAACAATGCAATGCACAAAAGCAACAGACTGGCAATAACTGCGCTAAGCAAGCTGTGACGGATACAGAACATAAGGCATCATGGGAACGCGTCAGGACAAACTGATGGCCGTTTTTACCATCAGATAGAAACACTAGAGAAACTTGGACACAGGAATATCTGAACTGTAGTGATTATCTCCTGATCTGATACAGCAATAATGCCAGATAATGTAAAAAAAAAAAAAAACATCTTTGTTATCATGTAACCGGAAGAAACCTAAAGCATAGACATTCAAACAGTCTGCTTATCACTTTGTAATTGGTGTGGCTTCTTTTTTACAGCTTGCACAATCCTATTTTCTGAAACATATTTTATGTTCCTCTGCAACTTGTTTGGTGAAAACAGTTAAACTCGGCTCCATTCAGAATGCATATCCTGCTGTGTTTCCTGGACCCCTGGATTTAAAGATTTTTCTTTGATCAAGTGCAACTGCTTAAATTATAATCAGTGTGTGAAAAAGCAGAGAAATTAAAGTTGCATCACTGAGGGAAATTCTTCATTTGTCTGATTGGACAGCAGAAAAACACAAATGCATTTAGAATTTGGCCTGTTGACAGCACATATCCTCTTATTGCAACACACAAAAGTAACTCGAGCACAAACGACTTCACATTCATTGAGAGACAGCTCATATTGTTCACTAAAGGTGCAGAGTGTTGACACAACTAGAAACCAGACCAGACTCTGGTCTCGATAGTTGGTGTCACCTTCCACAACCACCTTCTTCAGGTCACTGCTTTGAGTCTTTGACTAAATATCAGTTCCCACTTTGAGTACATTAGATTCAAGGTGCCCTCTGCACAGTAGATATCTTTGGAATGTGTTGGACTTTGCCAAGGTGGCATTTCAGTTGGCACTTGGGTCACACTCCGTCAGTTGTAGCAAGCTACAAGCTTTCAGAGTTTTTATATTTTACCATTCGCATTAATTACACATTCTGGGAAACTGAAAATAAAAACTGGTATTTGGACTGAACAATTTCATTTTCACACACGACATAATGAAAAAGATAAATAAGGCAATATAAATACTCTGGAATATAATTTTACAACGTCATATTTTTTATGGTTTAAAACATAACACTGTAGTGTCCATACTTATAAGAGGCACTACTATTAAAATGTCTTTGGATAGGTGCTAAAGATTGTACTGGCGAATGACCACAGAGTTGATCATAACTCGGCTTCCTAGATGTGGACACTTAATTCAAGGCTCTGAAGATGCTTCATATTCACATACAGAGCATCAGTTTAAGTGTTAAAGCACTGGTCATAGAGTGCGCCAGAGGGCAAAGACCTTCACAAAAATGACTGGAAATCAGCCCCTCTTGCTCAGAAGTGCGTGTGATCCACTGACTGACCTAGAACAAGATGAGTATGAGCTCTTCAAGTCAACAGTGTAGCTGCAAGGCACATACACCAGATGGATGCAACATTATTCAATATAACCCTTTCAGCTTAGCATGAATAAATGCAATTACTGTCTACTCCAGCATACAAAAGTCAGTGCTGGCCCATCAGGGTGTCACGTATTCAGCAAAACTCTTCGTCACACAGCGCATCCCCCACCAGCAATGAGTGTTTGTCGGGCTCGCTGAGCACCAAGCTGTTGAGAGAGCGTTTGTCAGAGCGCAGGGAGTTGATTGAGGCTCGGCTGCGGTTGACAATACGGTCCAGCAAGCTGAGTTTGGGAGAAGGACGACGCATCTCACCCATGCCAATGTGGACGCTTACATCAGACAGGCTGCCCTGCTGCCTGCTGTTACCGTGTCGAGCCTCCAACTTCTCAGCAGTGGGCTTAGTGTAACTAGACAAATGCACAGTGATGGGGAAAATGGTTTTAGATCATTATATTCAAACGAGAGAAAAACAAAGCACACAGATAAAAGAGGTCTCAATAAAACATTAAATATTTCATTACCATTTGAGTAGAAGAGAGGACAAAACCACAGAAACAGACGACAGTGCCATTGCAGCAGATCCCATCCACGGCTGTAACACCAGACCAATGGGAAGGAATACACCTGTGGACAGACGAGGTTCATATTACTGTTGTGGTCAGAGTAAATGAAATGCCAGTGTGCCAATATAACTAAATAATTTAAGTACATCTTTTGCCATCACCTACCAGCAGCAATAGGAATGCCAACCAGGTTGTAGATAAGAGCAAAGACAAAGTTGATCCTGATCCTCTTGACTGTTTTCTTAGAAAGATCAATGCTGCCCACCACATCCAGGAGGTCATTCTGCAATCAAAGGAAATAAAATGATATGAAAATTTTATCTTTGTCTCATATTCACGATTTGGTTGATGGGTAGAACTGTGACACGAAGTTAAAGACAGAATTTAAAAAAAAAATAAATAAAAAAATCAAGCTCTCACCCTGATCAATACAACATCTGCTGCCTCTATGGCCACATCGGTCCCAGTACCTATGGCGATGCCCACGTCAGCCATGGCCAGAGCAGGTGAGTCGTTGACACCGTCACCCACCATGGCTACTCTCTTTCCCTCCTTCTGCAACTGCTCCACCTTGGCTACCTTGTGGGAAGGAAGCACCTCAGCAAACACCTTCCTAATGCCCACCTGGAAGAGATGCAGGATCACAGATATGCTCAGAAACACAACACACTATAGGCTCGTTCAAGATGAGGAAGTTCTGCGCATATTTGATCACCGGTGATCGCCGCACACTGCATGCCAGTTAGTATTCTATCCGACTTGACGCCGACATGCCTACGTAGGCAACAATAACTTCATGAGATCAAGAAAACCGCAGATTTTGGACCAAGGTGCTGCAGTTGCTTTCGAACGGCTGCAAATCCTCAGGGCATGATGGGAAACGCCTGGCTCTCACCTGATCTAAGATCTGATTGGTTCAGGTGTTGGATCCGCAACAGGACGTTTAGTAGAAATGTTTCCTCTTTTATTGACTTTGAAATATTTAGATTCGTTAGTCATTAGAGTTTTCACTGTGAAGATCAATTCCTTTACAGAACAAATGCTGTGATTAATCAGAAAAAGACAATTGTATTTTAAACTAGACTGTTAAGTCACAGATTACTAAAGTAACATCTGCACAGATTTTTCAGTCCTGACAGTCTAAATATGTGACAGATCAATAATCAAAATGTCTGTCTTGTATTTCTATTGACTTTTTACTACTGTTACTTATTACTGTTTGTATTTAAAGTTTAAACAGCAAACGGACATGATTTTACCAAGTTTCGAGTCATATGGAGGTTAAACCATAAACACACCATCTTCTGTAGAGCATTTTAACAACAAACAGCAGTTAGTGGAAAATAAATTTTATTCAATCTGCATCCGCCCTCAGAGGATGTTAGCATTTGGTACAACGGGAGTTTGAACGCTGCTAGAAATGTTAGAAACTGCCCGATACTATAATACAAATTTTTACATACAGAGCGGTTGTAAAAACCACCTCTGGGCAGAACAGTGCCTCTACCTGTGTGCAGGATGTATCCCTCCACGCTCAAACTCATTGTTTACTTCGTGCACCACCACGTGTTACGTCATGCATTGATTGGCTGTTAAGGGACACGATTGCCCATAAACAAGCTAAGTGTGTTTGTGCAGGATGTAAAAAAGGACCTGTACCTTGTTGTGCTAATGAATTAACAAAATGAAGGGGTCAAATTATCGTACATTATGGGGTTTTTGGAATTATTGATCGTACATCATACAGAGAGTATAATTATCGTACAAATAACAATAATATTGTATGTCTGGCAACACTGAAAACCTGTGAATCAAGTTTGTGTGGAAGGTGAGTCAAAATATTATCAAAGAACTAATCTTTTTTTTAAATCAACCAGCTCTTTGTCCACACAGTATTGATACCTGAGAAGCAATGGCCCGTGCTGTCTTGCTGTTGTCTCCTGTCATCAGCACAACTTCCAGACCCATGTTGGTCAGAGTGCTTACTGCAAGCTTCGCCTCTGGTTTCACCGTGTCTGCTATGGAAATCATTGCACATAGCAGGTCTATGCACAAAGGAAAATGTTTGACAATAAGCATACAACATTTTCTTCAGTTTAAAAAAAAAAATTAAAAAAGATTCAATTTCATGTTTAAAAACAGTACCACTTACCGTCTACAGCTACTAGAACAGCAGTGCATCCTCTGCGCTCATGCTCCATCATGGCCTCATCTATTTCAGGTCTGACTTGCAGGCAGTTCCTACTCATCCACTCTCTATTGCCAATCAGGACAGTGTAGGTGGCTGTCTGGACCAGGCCTAAACACATGAAGCACAAGTTTACGAACAAAAAAACATTAACTGAAAAACTTCCTCAATATGTTTCAGTGATTCTACTGAATGCATGAGTACAAAAATGTGTTTGGGCTGAATTTAGGAACTTACTCAGTGGCTGTGGGTCCATGATAAGAGGATGGGAGCTGGTGGTTATCCGAGTGTCACTGATCTGTACAAGAACGCTGTTGCGCTGGTTGTTGTCCTCGCTGTCACTGTCCGCCTGTTTCAGCAGGTACTCTGTGTTGCTGACCTGACATCGAATGCCGCAGCCCGGCACTGCCTGAAAGTCTGTACATGTGCCAAGAGACTCTGTTCCAAGCTCCTGCACACAGACAGTGATGAATGTTTAATCTAACATCCTACAAATCCAGGTCATGTAACAGTCTTGTCAAGAGGAGTGTGGGAGTTACATTTGAGGTAGAGGCCAACCTTTTTGCAGTATTTGGTGACTGCTGCTCCCAGAGGGTGTTCACTATTGTTCTCAGCTGTACCCACAATAGCCAACAATCGGGAACGAGGCATCCTGTTCCCCTCCACAACTATCTTGAATTGGACAACATTTGGAGCACCGTATGTGATGGTCCCAGTCTTATCAAACACCACTGACTGAACCTGGACATAAAACTATTAGTTAACGCCCCACAGGAGATGTTATGAGAAGGAAATGTTCACGTTTTCCGGGAATTCAATGTGATGTTGTACCTTAAGAAACCAGAACCACTTCATAATGTTTAAACTGACAATTTATCTGTTACATAATTGACTGACAACATATGTTACCAGGGGGGTCAGAATATTATCATTAACACACCTTATGCGCCATCTCAAGTGGCTCCCCTCCCTTTATCAGGATGCCATTTTGGGCTCCAACTCCTGTGCCCACCATAACAGCTGTTGGGGTTGCCAAGCCAAGGGAACAGGGACAGGCAATGCATAACACTGTTATAGAAGCCTGGAAGGCAAAGCGAACTACTGCCTCGACCCTGGAAATGCTCTTGTCATAACCCTGCAGAAGACAACATCAGATGCAGTGACATTTAGTCATGTCTAATTTTTTTAAATCAGCAAAAGGTGATAAAGATTAAAAAGAAGACTCACAGGAAAGTACTTCTCCACTAGAGGGAAATCCAAAAACCCAATGATGATCCATGCAATCAGTGTAATAGCGGATATACCAACAATGAATGGTACAAAGTAGCCACTGATCCTATCTGCATACTGCTGGATGGGAGCCTAAAAATAAAGTATCACAAATTAAAAACCTGTACAGCGTTACCCTCGTAGCAGGTACACACAGTGCACATCTCAAACCACATAATTCACCTTTGAAGTCTGAGCCTGTTCCACTAGCTTGACAATCTGAGACAGTGTCGTGTCCATGCCAACATGTGTGGCACTGACCAGCAGAGAGCCATTCTTATTGATGGAGCCTGCAATAACAGAGCTCCCAGGCTTCTTAGTCACAGGCATGGCCTCACCTGGAGTCACAAAGCAAAAACTAATCAGAAAACATAATATAAGAGAGCAAAGAGAGGAGGACTGGTTCCTTGGCACTGTTAAAATAATATGTTTCATAGAGATGACACAAAAATGCAGTAAATTGCAGCCAACAGTAAATTTCTCTAATGAAAGACCTTACAAGGGAAAAAAATGATAAACACTTTTCAAATTACTGTACACTTTATTTATTTGGTGATTATTTACAGTATTAGTATTGTTTACGAGGTTGTTTACATTTTCACATTCTCCCCTCTCTGTTTAGCAGCTCTGTAAAGTGTACATTAAACTTCACTGTAAATTGCTCATATTGTTACAAATAGTAAAACAGCTAAATAACACAGTTTGTGTACCAAGTGGATGTCATGAATTGCCTCAGTGCACAGACTATTTACATTTTAGCATTGGGAATACTGCCATCAATCAATAGACATGTAGTCCTTCACTCCATGCAACCAACCTGTGATGAGAGATTCATCTGCCAAGGACTGTCCCTCGATGACCCTCCCGTCTACAGGAAATTTCCCTCCAGGAACGACTTTCACCACGTCACCCCTCTGCACCAGGTCAACATCCATCTGCTCCTCGCTGGGTAAATAATATATTGTCAATATAATGCTACACTTTTACGGTAAATATATGTTCAATACAGAAAATAATAAAAAAAAATAAAGTTAATAAAATAATAAGTACAATTTTATTGAGCCAGATTTCTCTCAGCAGGCTTTCTGAAGTCCAAGTATTATTTCCCATTTTTGAGATGCACATAAACTCAATTAACTTGACTTAGCAAATTTCCCCATAAAATATTAGAGGTCATAATTTTCAAAAGATGGCTACTGTGTTTTTATAAATACAATTTAAAACGGAGCTGGCGTGTTTGACCTTTGTTACTTTTCAACAACAAACATTTAGATATGTTATCTAAAACAAAAGATAGGTTCTAATAAACAAAATAAGTAGGAAAGAATGAGTACCTGAGAACAGTCTTGTCACTGCTGAGCGTGACCACTGTGGCCTCAGTAGCTTGTAGAGACATCAGCTTAGACAACGCCTCAGATGTCTTGCTCTGGATGGAAGAAAAAGGAACAAAAAACAAATTCCAAATGACTACTACTTTCAATTAAGGTGGTTCATTTCAACATTTCAAAAATGTACATTGAATGAGACATATCAAATAATAACAAAGAGCTAAACCTTAGCTATCTGTTCCAGCCAACGTCCCAGAGAGATGAAGACAAAGAGCATTGGTGGTGTATCAAAAAATGTGATGGGGTTGACTTTTGCCTTCTCCACCATGGCCACTATTAGGACAACCAGTGAGTAGGTGAAAGCTATGGAGGTAGCCATAACTATCAGCACATCCATGTTTGCTGATCGGTGTTTTAGTGCTTTGTAGGCTTGAATGTAGAAGTAGCGACCTCCAATAAACTAAGGAGAAGAGAAACAAACATTTGTATTCATCAAACCACCTCCTTTCCTAAAAAAGTGCTGTACACTTAAGTACAGTTACAAGTTGTGATTTACCTGTACAGGCACACAAAAGAGGAAGGAGAGGAGGTTCATGATGGAGAGGCCTGGAAAAAGCTGCTTCTCCAGGAACATGTTGGAATGGTAATGGTTGAGGTCCTCCATCGTAGCATTGTGTTGATGTGAAACATTTATCTGGTGGTCCACAAAAATCATGTAGGTCATCATGCCCATCACAGGCAGGCAGAAAATCAAGCTCACCCAAAAAGATTTTCTCCACCTTAAACAGTAGAAACAGATGTGTGTTGTAAGTTCTGTAATTAAGGTTTTCATTCTCCTTATTGCTAGATAAAGCAAATATACATGGGAAATTCCTAATCCCTAGTATCGACCCACAAACACTTTATATATAGCAGTATTTGTACCAAGATGCTTGTAACCACTCTCAAGGGTTACAACCCTCACAAACTCTCTCTGAAAACCCATCTGTGACTGTACCCACATGTCCACATTCAGAAAACTACTCAAAGCTCAACTTTTTAGAACTGCTTTTAACATCCGACCTGATGTTACTACTCATTCTACTTTTAATGTACTGCATTGTATTGTGTGATACTGTACTGATTATCAAAAACACTGCATCAATTTTTTATTTATGATTCACATGCAAAGATTTGTGACTTTGTAATTTTTTTTAAATTTATGAATATGCATGGTATGTTCTTTATACTGGGACAGTTTTTCTAAAAATGACTATAGAATCACAATATATTAAACTGTAACCGATGCATTGTGATATGTACTGTATTGCCAAATTCTTGCCAATATACAGCACTACTTAATTATATTAAGCAGAGGTGTTTCAACCTCTGTAACAAGCATTTTTAGACATAAAAACACAAATCTTTTCAGAGAAAAGGTAAGACAAACTACTCACTCATCATTTAAAAAAAATATCTTTCAAGTTCAAGCTCTTTTTAAATCCAACAACTTAGCTGTCACATGAGCAAAGTTACAGATATGGACTAACTATCAAATAAACATGCAGAATTCAAAACACTACTTACTGTTGTATCTCCTTGCTGTGATCAAGGTGACTGGCAGAACGGTCCCTCTTTACCAAAGATGGTTGATAACCCAGACCCTACAAATAAGTCAGAGTCAAACTACTGATCGGATCCTTGTGAATTAGCAATTTGAATTTTAGAAAACAAATCTTCACTAGTTTGTATAAATATCACTTTCTGCTAACAGCCAGTAAAGCTAATAATATAAAAATTTACAAATACATAAATAACAGTGAGAAGCAAGAGTAACACCTCAATCAGCTTGGTGATGTCTCGTGGACCTATAATTTCCGAGTCGTACTTAATGTGTGCTTTGTTGGTTGCCAAGGCAACAGAGGCATATATAATCCCCTTTTCTCTCATGAGGCTGGATTCGATTTTGTGAACACAAGAGGCACATGTCATTCCCTTGACCTGAAAGAGAAAAAAGAGGCGGAGGGTACAAGGAAAGAAATGGACAAAAATATATTAAAGAATGTTATGTGAATAATTGACATGATTTGTTTCATTTACTGAAAAGAAGATTGCATATACAGTATCAGACTACTCAACTAATAAGCAAAATGTTGTATTTGATGATGTGGAACTACATAACACAAATATAATATCAATGCAAAGTGCTGACTCACCACTAGTTCTAGGTTTCCATCTGAACCTTCATAGTTCTCCATCACAGAGGCGGTGAAGCCGAGCTCCTTCACACACTCTGCGATCTTCACAGGGTCAGTGACATCAGGATTATAACGCACCTCTGCTTTACTGGCCATTAGTGCTACCAGAACAGAGCAGATACCTGCACAACATTGAAGATGTTGTCTTAGGGCCTAGTAAAATCAGTAAGTTAATCCTTTATTACATATGTAAATATTCTAGTGTTTCTACAGACCAGGTTCATTCTTAAGGTTTCGTTCAATGTTTGCTACACAGGAAGCACAGGTCATCCCGCCAATATGGATGTAGCATTTAGAGGGCACGTTTCTGCTGGGTTCCTGTGGGGTTTCTTTGTTTAGCTCACTCTCAAGTTCCTTTTCCTTCACCAGTGCTAGGTTTGAAGACTTTGAAAGAACGGGATCAGATGCAGGCAGCAGAGAACTGGTGTCTGTAGACATCAAATTGTAGTTAATAAAAAAGTATTTAACTTGCAGTTAGTTATGATGTCCCAACCTTACAGCTCAAATAATAGCAGCACATGCAAAGCAACAAAGACTTTAGACTATCATCAGGCAATTAACATAGTCAGAACTCTACAGAAAAACAAATTTGCCATTTTACTATGTGAGGAACTAGCTTACTCAACAAACACCCTCTATTCTCTCACCAGGCAGGAAAGCATCAAAGCCCATGTCTGTTATAGCATCCTTCAGCTCCTCTGGTGTGGTCAGGAGGGGATCATACTCAAAGATCCCCTGGTGATCGCTCAGAGAGACTTGGGCCGACACAACCCCCTTCCTTTGGGAGAGCATGGTTTCTATTGACTGGACACAGGAGTTACATGTCATGCCCTCAATGTGGATGTTGATTATAGATACCAGGGGTTGGGTAAAACAAGGTTGAGAGGCAGCAGGTTTGGCCTGGTTTGCTCCTGCAGGCCGTGTTGACATGGCAGGTGTGGACGGTAAGGATACAGGACTGAGTGGGCCATAGGAGTCCCAGAGTTCTGTCTTGAAGTTCCCTGGAGGAAGTGCCTCAATTGCTTGCTGCAGATGAGGGACTGTGACCTTCAGAGGATTGTAGCAGATAGAGGCCTTCTCCTTCTCCAGAGATACCTCCACAGAGGAGACACCAGGCAGCATGGAGATATTGTCTTGGATGTTAACTACACAGGAATGGCAGCGCATGCCTTTCACCCTGAGCATTACAAGTGTTGTGTCTACAAATATTTCTGTCTCCCCTGTCTCTGATGCCAAAGAAACTGTTGGTTTTTGAGAATCAACAAATCGTTCGATTTCACTGGATGACAGCTGCAGACGACGGGGTTTGGACTTGACAGTAGCCTTGAAGCCAGCCATAGCAATCTGGTCAATAATGGTTTGGACAGTGATGAGGTAAGGCAGGTGCAGGATTGTAGCTTCTTGGGACTCCAAAACAACTGTGGAGAATTAAGACATGACAACGTTAAAATACGAACATTTACACTTACTCAACTATTTCACATGGAATTAGATTCTCCAACACAGCAGCTGACAGTTATTTTACTATTGTAGACCTAAATACATTTGTTTCCTACTCTTGACTTGTATCAAACTACATAAACAAATCCATAATAAATCAGTTGCTTACATGGGGAGAGGAATGAAAAACAATACATATATTTTCAATTACTGATCTGTCAAATATTTAGACTGTCAGGACTGAAAAATCTACTTAACACAAGCTAACATTTACCTTAATACTTTACTTTAAGCCTCAGCTTCTCTGATAAGTCAAAATAATTGTGCATCAACTTTGTAATAAAACCTACTATGAAATGAGTATTTAAAATAGCAAAAGTAAAAAGGAAATATTTCAAATTAAACAAAAAATTAAAAGTTTCTATAAAACATCATGTTTATGCAGCATCTGAACAAATCAGGTCTTCAATTAGATGAGAGCCACGCATCTCACATTTCTCTGGGGTTTTGCAGTATGTAGAGCACAACTGCGACACCTGATTACAGAAACTGCAGCTGCCTCAATCTCATGAGGTTACCGTTTTCTGTGTGTGTGACATCAGAGCAAGTCATCATCAAGTTGAACAGAAACTGACTGGCATGAACTGTGCACCGATCACTTCTGTGTAGAACTGTCTATTATTTCACAGCCTATTATGTGAATGTGCATGAAGAGGTGATGCAGATGTTTACAATAAATAACATTTACTGACATTTGATCAGTTTATACATGGGCAGAGTGTAATCACTGTAAAACAGTGAGCAATATCAGGCTTATTCTCACATATTTTAAAGGACTGGTACCAGCTGAAATAAAGCCAATGAAATGCAGTCCTTTTGGTCAGTACAGGTTTCTACTTCTCTTGCTCCCTTCTTCTAGATTACACCTCCCTTCCCTGCTCTGAGTATGGAAGGGATGGGAGGGGTCAGTTTCTCATACGCAAAGAGTGGAGCAGAGCAGAGGTTACATTTTGCTTGAATTGACCATACTATTTGTTAGGCAAACATGCAACAAAAACATGCCAGTAATGGAGACATTACAAGCTATTTAACAAACAACTGTTGAAGAAGCAGGAAACCTTGACAATTCATTACTCCGCAAATGTAATCCTATCTGTGTGCATGTCACTCCACAATACAAATGAAATGATTTCAAGAGTCAGCCAAATCTCACTGTGGCAAACCTATAGAGAGCCTGGCATGAACAACAACATGACTCCTGTAATCTGTAAAACATGCACAATCCAGCAAAAACATTACTTTTAACTGAGAGGTAATAATTAGTGAAAGGATCAAATACATTACCTTTGATCTTTTCAACTCCTTTCAACTTCCCAATCTTTCCTTCAATTGTGGTGGTGCAGGAGTGACAGGTCATTCCTTCAATGGTTAACTTCTGGAGTGCCACCCCACCTCTGGTGCTGTGAGATGGAGACAGGTTTGTGCCTTTTTGCACAGGGCTGCTGGGTGTAGGGATCTCAATAGTTGTTATGGTTGCCACAACCTCATTCAACTGCTGCACAGAAGTCAGGGAAGGAACAAAACTGACAGAGAGACTTGTCTGGGCTGAGATCTCTCTAACATCCAGAACTCCCTGAATCTGGGACAGCTTCTTCAAAGCCTCCTGTTGGGCTGTAGGTGTCAGGTTGGAGGCAGGGATCAATTGGGTTTCTGTAGAGACTGGTGTGGCTGTGCTGGACTGGAGATTTGATTCAAAACCCATGTCCTCAATGGCCTCTGACAAAGATTCTGGGCTCTGCTGACTGCAGTCAAATATGACAGTGGCATTGTTCTGCGCTAAAGACACCTACAAAATAAAAACAAAGTGACCAGTCCAACTAAGTTACTATAACACAGATTATATACTTTTGAATTGTAAAAACTTTTTTTAATGCTAAAGTAAATAATTTCAGCATTAATAGCTGCATTAAGGTTGAGCTTCTTATTCCACAATAATCAGGCCTAATAACCCTAAAGGCACAAATAATCAAACCCTAACCCTAACCCTAACCCTCCCTTAAATTAATAGAAGTATATGTAGAATTTTTTCAAAAACTGTAAAAAGCTTTTTAATGAACCAATAATACTGTTAAGCATCTCATACAGGTTTGTTTGCCAAAGTGCTGGATTCAGTATCAATAACTTTCATTTAGATACTGCACAAAGAAAATTCTTGTCGTCTATGACCATACACACTTCCTCTTATTCCATTTAATTGCCATACTTTGGATCTGTCTTGTTGCAACAGTGCAAATGTACAATATAAAAGGGGTGAAATGGGTCCCTGGCTGACCTTTAGCCCTTCCTCTTCAGCATGATGAAAACATGTGACACACTGAAGGGATCACTTGACTAAGCCATACGTTACAAACCACAGTGGTTAGTTAGAAACTGAATGTGCCTGCTTCTAGGATTAACCTTTTTTCTACAAATTAGAGAGGAAAGAAGGCTAGAAATCAGACAATAACTGCTGTACCAAAAAAAAAAAATAAATTCACTCGTCACAGATCATGTCTTTATATTTAACATGAAATGATCCAGGCACATTATTTTAAGACATAAATGGTAATTTCCTGTGGGCACAGACTGCTGATTGACCTGCTGTCACAGTCCTGAAAAGGGCACAGACCCATCAGGAACACATTATTGCATTATGTTCTCATTTAACCTCAGCCTGAGGGGTAAACAAACAAACAATACACAGGCCACGGCAATTGCAATTTAACCATCTCTTGTGGTACCATTGAAGTTAAGTTAAGTTATAAATCAGACCAATTAGTAATGAGGGAAGACAAACTTTGGTCAATATATTAATGCAAAAAATATATCTGCTTTATCCACGAGGTTGTAATACTGTTTTGAAATATAAATTTAAGTCAGTAAATTTTAAAAACATCCTGTCAATATGAAAAATGCTTTAATGTCACTCAATATAAAAAAAGCGTTCCTATATCCTTACAAAGACTACATTTACCTTTATATGTATTACTCCAGTGAGAGATCCAATTCGCTGCTCTATGGACTGAACACATGAGCCACAAGTCATGCCCACCACTCCAATGGAGACTGAATGCAGATTCACATTCTGTGTCATGGTTGCTTAGTCTAAAAGGAAACCAGGCAGACAAAGTTTATTTGTTTAAAATAAAAACAAAACAAAGCTTCTTGTTAATCTTTCCACTAGGAAATTGTTTCTACATGAAGTGATTTGGTCCTGGAACCACTGTCAAACAAAAAAACAGATTGAATTAAGCTTCAATGCACTGTCAAAGCATATACAATTTGGAGAGAGTAAAAGGCACAAATGAAATGTTTCACAAAGCATTAAGTCTTCAAAGAATCATGGTTGGGTGCCAACTTAGTTCTCACTTTGATATCAACTCATACGTACCTTTAATATGTCAATTGCTTTGAGTTATGTATGACACCAATAAAATGTTTCTTTAGTTTGCAGTCTTGGTCATATAGACTCTTCAGGCTCATATAGTTATAAAGATAGCCAGTCTCATATTGCTGAGTCTCATGGTCAAACACTTGTCGGATATGACAATGGTTTACATCTGACCTACATGGTGAATGTCTTTAACGGACTGACAAGACCAAAAACCATCAGAGCGCTGGATCTCCATGACAATATATCATGTATCTATATATCAAATACCAGGCTTCCGAGAAGACATAAAATTCTCGCAAAGTTAAGTGTACACAAACCTGCTTTAGCTACTCTTTTAGTGTAAAACAATATAAATCATCAAATATCATTAGCTACACGCAGTCTTAATGATAAAAAATAGCTCTGATTGTAACAGTTAATTTAACCAAAGACAGGGGAGCCAAACGCAAGCTAGCCTAACTAAGCTAAGTATGTTAAACGTCAGCTTCCCTTGCATGTTGCTAAACCTACAAAATAACGTATCATTTACTTAATGTCAGCTATGGTTTACTGAAAATGTTGCTCCCTTTACTTAGTAGGCAAAATGTTCCATCTTGTAAAACACAGCTACTGTTAGATAAAAGAAATACACAACTTACCTTATTCAAAGGGAAGTAGTCAGTTGATCACAAGCTTGCGGCGTTGGCAAAATTAACGTTAAGCTAGCAGAGTAGCTAGCTTCTTCTCTTCCCCCCTACGGTACAATCAACAAAATAGACTGTGCCATTGTCTATCTGCGAGGAATATGAAGAGTGATGAAATAAGAGTTTTATTGCACTGCAACCACGAAACTCGGCTCTGTGAAGCTGTTTTCGTTTCTTCCTCTCACACCGACGTGACTGACGGCAGCACAGTGACGTATCTGCACCAACAGACGGCGCTGCCGCCGCGTGACGGAAACCCATGGCAACAATGGTGGCCCTGGGTGTTAGTGCTGCCCTGAGAAGGGCCTGTCAGGCTGCACTTATTTCGTGTACCATCCAGTAGACTATATTTGCTGGAAAAGAAGTTAAGACCAGACCGTTGTTTTATATTAATTATTAAATTATTATAACATTCTAATATATAATTATGGGAGTGGAAGCTGATTTCAGATAAGTTCTATCAGCCGCAATGTCCAGTCAACAACATGTTTGCAATATAGAGGTGAGTAAGATGTCTATAATGGATGAGGTTTTGAGTGTCCTTGCTTATCTCTCCCATGTAAGAGCCTTGGGATATAGCCTATTCAATGTCCTCCAGTTTTGAAAAGTTACACTTGTTCTCATGTATTTGGGGGTACTTTAAAGAATAGGTGTACAAGTATGACTTAAAGTAAAAGGTGCCCATATGAACACTGAAACTGGTTTGACTTGCTGTGATCATTCCTTATCTTCACTCTTGTCAGTAATAGAACCCTTCCCAATGCACTCAGTGCAGTGTTGCTCATTTAACTTGTTAAACTGGCCAAATGGGTTTATTGACAGAGATAACTCGTTTCATTTGTTAATTAAAATGCACAACAAGTGTGCACTGGCATTAAAGCTGTTTAGGCCAGGTCAAACTTGTTTAGATTTGATATTAATCTAAATTACTAAATCATTAATGTGTTAGCATGGATCAAAACGTCACATAGTTTACACTGGAATGACTGTTTGTGGGCAGTGGCCAGAGTAAATTTGTATTCTATGACTTCATTTCAAACATTTACCATGACCGTTTACATGATGACAAGATGAATGGAAAATTAAGACAAGTGGTAAAATCATCATATAATAAATCAGAAAACAGGCCCTATTATAGTCAAAACTTTACAACAACTTTAAAACTAAGCACACAATCTAACCCAGCTTATAAAGTAATCTTTAGCACTGAAAGAGCGTGTGAGGGACCTTTATACAGCATGAAACAATATGCAAGCACAGACAAAATTTAAAAGCTGATGACGCTGGAGCCAAGCAATAGATGTTTTACTGCATTACCTCCAGCCATCAGCCATGCTTCATGTCTGTGTACAGCATCTGTTGTGTTTAATAAGCAGCAGGAAAAGGAAACACATAAATGAACATATGACCATAGATTATGGGCCTACTGTGACAGAATCCAAATGCTCAAGAGATTCTTTGAGAAAAGACTGGATGTTTTCAAATTAATCTTGACTATTGTGAGGGACCAAATAGTCAGACACACGAGGCACAATGCAGGCTTTATTCAGCCCAATGTCATTTGATTGATGATTTGTGTACACAATGACAAGACAAAATATTACAACCTAGCCTTTCACAAGCAAGATCAAACTCACAAAGTGAACATTAATTTATGATAGACACAAGGAATGAAATGAAAGGATCTACAAGCACAAGCAAACCACCCGCTCATATGACACATGTGACTAAGCCTTCACACCACAGCATCCAAATTTCAAGTAGTTAAAAATAAAAGAAAGCATTACATGAAAATATTGTATTTAAACATTCTCTTAAAGTTGAATATGAACACATCACTGGACACCTATTAGTCATTTTAATAAATGAATCTAAATAGATGAAAGGTAAATTATAATTGTTTAAGCAGGATAATAGCTCAATTCTGCCTTGTCTGAGCCTCCTGCAACCCTTAGTGCGGTTTAATAAACTTATTGAACATTATGGCATTTCATCTGCAAGAAGAAATTGATATACAGTGCAGTGAAAAAAATACTTGCCTCCTTCCTGATATTTTATCTTTTTGTAAATTTGTCATATCTAAACAGTTCAGATCATCAAACAAATTATATTACACAAAGGGACTAAAATACAGTCATGGCTGAAATTATCAGCACCCCTGGAATTTGAAAATTAAAATTGTTGCAGTTACAAATGTTCAGGTATACACATGTTTATTCCCTTTATGTGCACTGGATCAACACAAAAAAAATCAGAGAAAAAAGCCAAATTTTAACAATCATTTCACACAGAACTCTGGAAAGGGGCCGGACAAAATTATTGGCACCCTCAACTTAATATTTGGTTGCACATCCTTTGGAAACAATAACTGAAACCAATCACTTCCTATAACCATCAACAAGCTTTTTACACCTCTCAACTGGCATTTTCGACCACTCTTCTTTTGCAAACTCCTCAAGGTCTCTCAGATTTAAAGAATTTCTGCCATCAGCAATTTTGAGATCTCTTCATAAGTGTTCAATTGGATTTAGATCCGGACTCACTGCTGGCCACTTCAGAACTCTCCAGCACTTTGTCTTCAACCATTTCTGGGTGCTTTGGAGTCATTGTCCTGCTGGAACACCCATGACCTCTGACGTAGACCCAGCTTTCTGACACTGGGCCCTACATTGTGCCCCAGAATCTCTTGGGATTTCATGATGTCCGTGATGCTGATAATTTCAGCCATGATGATGTTCTGATTTAAAGAAAATCAGGAACACATGAGAAACAAAGTAAATGACATGTATCAATCAGTGGTGAACCTTCCAGGCCGACAAAAATTAACCCAAGAGCACAACAATAACTCATCCAGGAGGTCATAAAAGAACCCTGAACAACATCTAAAAAACAGCAGGCCTCATTTGGCTCAGTTAAGGTCAGTGTTCATGATTGAACAATAAGAAAGAGGCTGGGCAAAAATGGGAAAGTTCCAAGGTCCACTGCTGACCAAAAAGAACACAAAGGCTTGTCTCGCATTTGCCAAAAGATTTTGTGATTATCCTCAAGACTTTATACTTTAGCGTGAGACAACATTCGGACATTTTGGAAGGTGTGTCCCGTTACATCTGGCATACAACTAACACAGCATTTCATAAAAATAACATCATACCAACAGTTAATCATGGTGGTGGTAGTGCAATGGTCTGGGGCTGTTTTGCAGCTTCAGGACCTGGACAACTTGCTGTGATTGGTGGAACCATGAATTCTGTGCTCTACCAGAACATCCTGAAGGAAAATGTCTGGCCATCAGCTAGTCCACGTCTGAATGGCTAAAAACAAAAAACAAAATTTAGGTTTAAGAATGGCCTAGTCAAAGTCTGGACTTAAATCCGATTGAGATGCTGTGGCATGACCTTAAGCAGGCAATTCATGCTCGAAAAATCTCCACTGTGGTTGAAATAAAATGTTCTACAAAGAAGAATTGGCCAAAATATGTTCACAGCGATGTGAAAGACTCATTAAAGGCACAATCAGTTATTAGGTTTAGGAGACTTGAGTTTGAGCTCAATCAGCTGGCCAGGTCCTACCTGCACTGCCCTCACCCTGACTACATTCAGAAGATCACGAGGAAACACACCCAGCACCTGCAGTATGTTAGCTTCAAGGTCAATCCTCCTCTGCGACTGCAAGTTTCTTTCAGCTCCTCTGTTCTCCTCCACAACACAGCTGTCCATACTGTTCCATTACTTATTTGTGTGTGTGTGTGTGTGTGTGTGTGTGTTTTTCTACTTTTATATGCAGAGAGTGTGCAGAGGCAGCCTGTGACATTCTCTACCAGCTTTCAAACTCCACTATTAAGACCCTTGGGCTAATTTCTAAAGCTAAGCCCAGCTTAATAAGGTACAGTTTAGCTTTTTGTTTAAGACAAGAAATAATAGTTAAATGAGTAGTGTTTGTTTGGGCACACTTTGTGTCTGCACTGAGTTGTGTTTTGTCAACTCCAGCTCACAGTTTAATCAAGACTGATGATATACCAGTGAACAACACGTCCCTGAAGACGTGAAAAGAAAACAGTGACACCTTTATGTTTCTGAAGATGAGCAGCTGTCCTCATGTCTTCCCAGCAGATAAGTATACTTTACAAGGATCTGTCTTCATGAGTTGAGTGCTTCTTGAGTGTAGTACAAGAGACTAAGGTGGAATGATATACAACAAATGTCCCTGGTCCAGCTTGCTGTGGGACATTGCAACTATATAAGATAAGATAAGATAACATTTTCTTGATCCCTACTGGGCAAATTTGTGTGTTTCAGCAGCCAGTGACACGTAAAGAGGAAATACAATAAAGCATCATAAAACCTACAAAAAACAAAGAAAAGGTACTATGTGAGTAATAAAGTAAGCAAAGCAGACATATTAAATAAAAATTAAAAGATGGGATTTGAAGCTATATACAGTATACATGGCAGTAGACCTACATTAGCCTACATGTTTGCTAAATCTTTTGCAATATTTGTGCAAGAGCTTCAGTTTTATTCAGTCATATGATTCTATGCTGTCAAGTGGGAAAAGATGTGAATAATTAACAGTATGTCAGCTTCATGTTGCATTGTAAAGTATAAAAGGAAAGCCAGTGCCAGTGCAAGTGTACTCCCATAAGATGCATGTGTGAATGTGCACAGTATCCATTACTGATCTTATAGAAAATACATAATTTTAGAAGAAAAGATCATGGGGGTTCCCATGAGCTCCAATTATCAAATCAGTTTTTAAAAGGTATCTATCTCCTAGCCAATGTTTTGACTCCTCTTTCTGTCTTGAGATATCCTGTATGTGACACATCAGTGCCATGGACCCAGGGAGTTGGTGCTGAACACCTCCTGAGTGGTGAGCTCCTGCTTGCCCTCTCATCCGAAAAACATTTTCACCTGGAGCATCTGGGCTTTGATGTGGTAAGTGAAAACCTCAGTAAGACACACTTTCACACCATCAGTAGGAGCAGCTGGGAGGCCTTGGTCAACATTGTCACATACTTCTTCCTCTATGAGCAGGAATTTGAGCTCTTCTGCAAGGAGACCCCTGTCACCCATTTGTACTTCGTACATGCAAAGAGATGCTGGGTTACACTGGACTGAACTGCCCGTGGCTGGAGGAGCTGTGAAGTGTAGTGAATTTGATGTAATACTATTATTGCCCCTTTCAGTCTGTGTTTGTTGGTCTGAATTAGTCATCACTCATCGACCCATCACTCATTACAATCTTTCAACCACTGTGTAAAGGATGTGGTTCTGCCATCTACTGGTTGCTTATGCTATCAATATTCCACTTTTGTGTATTGTCATATATTACCGTGTCTATCCAGCTGCTACTAGAGAGAGTGTTAACAATGATAATAATGCAGTCAACAACAGAGAGAACCAGACTTTCCAGTTCAGTTACACGTTCATATGAACACAATGGGTCTTTTGTATGACTGTTTATTTACAGTATGTTTGTATCAATGGGGACAGCAACATTTATTCAATTGCTCAACATCAAAAGCTATGTTATATAATTTCCAGGCTTTATTATTGTGGTATAGCCTATTCTAGGCTCAGCTTTAGACATTGAGTCGTACCAGTCAGATAAGGTCAAAAGAAGTTTCCATTTTCCTTTTCTTTCACTGATAAAAGGTATATTTCCCCTTCAAGTGATTGCTTCACTTAAAGTAATTTTGAATTTATTTTATTATTTTATAATAAATTTTTTGAATAGTCCAGTAATAGCCCAGAATAACATAAAAAACTATTTAATCTAAAAATATTGTGATGCACTTTATTTTTTGTTCATGCATCCAGAAGCACTGGGTAAGACAGATGAATGTTTCCACACCAGATCTTTACATAAAATAGAGGCCCTTCTATCAAATGTCCAAACCTGTGCAGAATTTTATTTCTACCATCATATTTTTATCACATGGTACAAATTTATTTTGTGTACAGTAGTTCAGGTGGCAACATGATGAGTTAAAAACAACTGTGATGATTTACCTTGTATTTTTATGAATTTGTTAAATGTAAAGAATGTATTAGATACAATGTGTTTTCATGGTTTTCATGTGTTTGTCACATTAACAGACTTTCTCAGATCTGGGAGAAGTGTGACACTGTAACTGCAGTTTATTTTTACTGTGTTACTGTGTTTAATGCTTAATAAAAGCTGTGTCCAATTTACTGAAATGCCACATTTTCTTGTAGCTCTACTACAGTGAAGCTTGATATGAGCTGTGTAAATGTTTTTCTGACTTTGTCCAGTTTGACCTTTCTGCAGTTCTACATTTTCTACACCAGAGCGCAGCAGTGATCTAACTTGAGGCACGGGAACGTTATATAAGCAGACCCTGCTACTGTATCATGAAGTATGCCAGTGATAACTCAGCCCTTTTTACGAATGGATTCAGCTTGTGCACACTTGATTTCCACAAAGAAGCATCAGACTTCATAGCGTAGAAGCTTTTTCTTCTGAGTCATCTGAATTTACCTTTTTGGATTTTTTTGATCGAGATGCTGCATCTGAAATAAGATGAAACCTGACACACATTTATGGAAAATAGCTTGTTTTACATGTTTTGTTTTGATTTTTTGAGCAGATATACAAAAATACACATTACTAGTCATTGGCCCAGCCTATGTGAAACATTCATTTTCTAATATGGGCAAATTACAGTAAACTGACAACCTGTAAACCACGTGTTTGCCTCAGTGACACGATGTGTTGTGACTGTTAATGGTATCTATGTGAGAGGAATATATTAAACTAGCTAAGCATTTTGTCCAGAAAAAAGTGCCACCTTTTGGAGAGGTGGGTGGCTTTCGACCGTACTCTGAAAACCCTTCAGGAAAGTAACAGGCTTTTGTGTTCAGTATGGCTGCTTGTTATGAGGAGTGTAAGGAGGAGTGATCCTACATACTTTTTATCAAGCAGATTATTATTATCAAATGAATTCATCACCCTAGTTGATCACAGATCAGAGAGGAAATGTATTGCTTCCTGATTGCATTTCTATAAGACCCAGTATTCATACTGGGAAATACACACAGATGAGGCAGTTCAGATTATTTACAATTTTCTGAATAAATAATCTTTGGTTTTGTCCTTCAAGTTACTTCAAGTTCAACAAGCCTGTGTTTCTCATGCGTGTACAGGCTTCTTTTCACTGAATACATTCAGTGTAAATTCATCCCCCATGACATCAGAGTTGGTGGGAGATTGGGGATAAATGTCCACAGGAGCCTCTGGGGTAGAAGACGTTGGTGTCGACACCCTGGAGTCTTTGACCTGCCCTCCGCCCCTTAAGCTCCTCCACTCGTTGATCCAGTGGTCCCTTGAGAAGGGATCCAGCCGGTCCAGATGCCTGGCATGTACTAGTGGGGAGGGGGCGATAGAGTTCTTCAGCACGTGAAACACGTACCTGGGGGAAAGAGAATGGTGGTGAGAAAGTAGGCCAGTGAAAAATATGCAGCCCTTTGATGTAAATCAGAGCATTCCCTCTAAATATCAGCACTTTCAGACACATCAGCAGCAGAGAGGAAGACCAGGCCATGGTGCAGTTCTTACTCACCTTCACAACTAACGCTGTAACGTTAACAATAATTCAGTCTTGACTGTTTCTGCACCACAACACTATTACATAGCCATTTATGATCTTAACAAATCACAAATCAATATTGCTAATTAAATAATTTCATAATACTTTCTTTGTGAGGTTGAATGTGTTTAAACCATCTCTAATCACTAGAACAGTGACTTGTGATTTCCAACCTTGAGAAATGAAGTCATTACCTTAGGCTCTGGAACAGTGAGTTACAGTACATGGTCTATATTATAAATACACACTGTATAGCAGCAACATTTGTTTAAAGTCATCCACCCACTGTACATCTCTGTGTTTACGGTTCTCTGGTAGATAGCAAAATCAAATCTTTAATAAAATTAAACTGTGTTCCTCTGATTTAGCTGGAAAAAATGCCAATAAAAATAATTACCTTAAAAAAAAGTAAAATGTATATTAGAAATCACTCAAAAAAGTAAGTAAAAAAGACATGAATAAACTATTGTGCCCTTGTGCTGTGACAAGGGCACAATAAATGACTGTTCTCCCTCTGGGTTTCCAGAATGACAGACACAGGGGGGATAACACTGACAGTACCTGGGCAGAAGAGCCACCACTGTGGTGATAATGCAGATAAGGTAGAACATGGGGTCGGCCATCTGGCTTTGGAGGATCCAGTACGGGTTGGATGGGGGGTTACAGGTGACGCAAGTGGCACTGTAGGCAAGTGTCACAATGAAATACAGCACAACGCTGCCCACCATGGTCACCCAGTGAACGACCGTCTACAGGACAGATGCAGCAATAAGATTGATAACAATGCCGTTATTCTCTGTTTTTATTGCACTGTATTACATTGGTTAGGTTTCCAGTGCATGTTGAATCAAACTATTTAATGATAAGTGTCTGGATCACTGGTGCTATCTTGTGATTGTAACTAGAAAAAGATATCCATCAGTTCACTACTCACCCAGGCTTTGATCTCTATTGACAGATGCAACAGGATGGTAAATAAAGAAACTGTGTTCAAAGGCGTTCCAAAGGTAAAAATATCAATGTCTGAATCCTGGTAAGCCTGGGGGAGAAAATTACATGTTGTCAAAATTTAAACAGTGAAACAGTAAAATAACTCAAAGAATGCATCATGACACCTGGACCATTTACAATAGTTTTATAGTAATGTCTCTTACCAAGTATGGAACAAAGAAGCACACCAGACTCTGGTAGAAGGCATCCAGTATGGACACCCAGAAAGTTGCAGAGTTGTAGTCCTAAACACACAAAACATATAAAAATACATTTCATTCAATATTAATATACAATTAATATACAATTTTAAAGAAGGTACTTTAATAGAAACTGTGTCACTGACCCCTGCACCCTGCCCAGTCCTGTACAGTTCAGGAACACCCAGCAGCATCTCTGCTGAAACATCTTTGTCCATTATCCCAAACATGATGGGTGGTAGAGAAGTGAAGAAGAGGTTGAAAAAAATCATCAACCAGTAGTCGATCATGGCAGTGCCAGAGAAGCCACAGAAGAACTGGTACCAAAACAGCAGGTTCACGTACGCCTGAGAGAGACATTAGGGATACATGATTAGATGAAACCAGGCTTGATTCAACCAACGGAGTGCTCCAGAGTAGATGCAAGACTCACCACGTTCTTATAGAAGAAGTAAATGATCATGTTGGCCAGTCGAGTATAGCACCAGTGTCCGTGAACCAGGAGGAGTTTTTTCAGGTGTTTAAAGCGAGATATGGCAAAATCACTCGCCATGACTGCCTGCGCATGATGAGATGAAAGATTAGTCAGGATATGTTTTGGGAAGTGAGAGTACTAAAAAAGAACACAACATTTTCAAAACCAAAGACCTCATTTCAGACCTGCATGCCCTCCTGACCAGATATCCCAATGCCGATGTCAGCTGCTTGGATCATGTTGACATCATTTGCACCATCACCTGAAGCCACAGAGGGAATCTCAGTTTAACTGCAGTGTGTAGGTCTTAAATTCAAGTCTAAATAAGAGTTTTTGTGAAATAATTGTTTTATGCAAAACACTTATGCAAAACCCTTTTTATCATCACAATAACACCATCACTCAGAACAGGAAACATCAGGAAACAACAGGTGCCTGAAATAAATGCACTTGGGATTAAATGGATGACTCAAAATAAGTGTCTCACCAACAGCAAGGGTCATGACCTTGAGTTTCTCGTGGACCACCTTCACCACCCTGCTCTTCTGTAAAGGTGTGACTCTGCAGCAGAGCACAGAGCGGCAGCGCTTCGCCAGGTCCACAAAGCGCTCCTCCAGGTCTGACGACAGAGCCATGTTGAGGGTATGTCCATCAATTACCAGAGAGATGGCTTGGGTTGTATCCACGTTACGAGGGTCTTTGCTGTACCTTCTGACCTCCTCCAGGGTGCAGTCCAGGATGGATGTACATGTGAGCTGGAGGACATCTGTTTATTAGTAAATAAATAGAAAAAAGGACTAAAAAGTACTCTCACCTCTTAACCAAAAGAAAAACCAGAACAATTAAAAAATATCATCTTCTTATTCCATGTTTTTGGAATAATTAGACATGAAAGCGTTACTTCTTTACTTTACTTGGCAGACTTACAAGGAGAAGACACAAGCAATTACCATTCATGTTCTGTAAATTATGAATTACTACAAACTAAGAGCCCTGATAAGACCCAAACTTGTCAAGAAGAAGAAGAAGAAAACAAGCTAGGAATTGTTATGTTGGGGACAGCTTACTCCATTCATCATCAATGACTAGTCTCTTCTGAAGTGCTGCAGCCCATTTACTCCTGACTGAAATCTAAGGGTGATTAGACATGGTCAGGTTGTTATGAAGGGCTGGTTCCTGTTGTACTGGATCTTTAATGACCTCAGAGAAGAATGGCCCACACCCACTATATCATAATCTTTAAATTTTTAATGTGAGTGTTTGACCTTTAGTTAAAATGTAGAAGTAGACAGAAAGGTTGGGTCATTAAAGTGGAGAGACACAACCTCCAGAACCTATTTCTCAGAAAACACAGGACTTGTCCTCAATAAGCCACAGTCAGTTCTGCCTTCTGAAATACGCTGAATGTGATGAGAAATTATATGTTGCCTTAATCTGTTTTAAAATGCCATTGTTCAGTAGGACTTTGTGTGGCTTGTTAACAACAAATGTTACACATATTTTCACAGTTTTTACTTTCTGATTTCAGCTTCTCAAAAGTGAGGATTTGCTGTTTCTTCCAGTTTTACATAAGAATAAATAAACTAATTCTTTCAACTGCATTCACACAAAATTGAAATTGAAATTAATCAGTTCACAGGAAATATAATAGTGAGTCAGTTGTAGCTCTATACAATCTATATTACTATATGACATTGAGACCTTTACTCATGATTGTAAAACAAAAAAAAAAAAGAAAAAGTGTAATACCACAATTTTTTAAATGTGTGATTTACTAAAACTTATTTTAATTTTAGAGTTACTGTAAAACCTCAGCAGCTCTGAATCAACCAGGAAACCTTCAGAGAGGCAGAGGGGCCTTCTCACCTTGTTGGTGCAGCTCATGTTAATCACAAGGTCTTCCTCATCTAGTAGCCTACAGGCATAGCCGATGTTGACAGCTGTCTCTGGCTTGTCACCAGTCAGCACCCACACCTGGATCCCTGCCTCTCGCAGCGCCACAATGGTGTCTGGAACGCTCTCCTGCAGACGGTCCTCGATCCCAGTTGCCCCTGAAGGAGGACACAGGAGACAAACATAATTGTTCACGTTTATTATGAATGATATGATATATGTTGGGCTGATGTCTGTGAAGATTCTCAGTCATCCAGGTCATGGTTATCCCAAAAAGGGTTATTCAGTGGCAACTGGACTTGTTTTAGTTCCTTGAATACGTTTCGCCCTCCATTCCAGAGGGCTTTCTCAATTCTGTTACCTAGAAGTGACAGGTTTGTTTCTAGCTGTGCAGCAGTTTCCATTATGAGGTCCTCTCTGTTTTCTATAGCAGCCAGAGCTCTCTGTCTGTTCACCAACCAGCTGGCATACTCTTTGTCACTCACAACCTGCAGCACATGCAGAAAAGAAATGAAAGAGAGCTCTTGTCTCATTGAAAAAATTATGCTGGTAAATATTTGTGTATTTGATTATGCACCTTCTTTGCAATGCAAAGAGTGCGCAACCCATCTTTGCCATAGGAGTTGAGGTGATACTGAGTTTTAGTTGCTATGGCCTTCTGAGTCCCGTTGATATTCTCTGAAAATAACATGACACAGAAATGTTTATATAGTTTCATTTTGAATGAAATGACTCAGAGTGGCTCAGTACTGGTAAATACATGCATATAATAGAATAAACATTGAGTAAATATATGTAAATGTAAATGTACTTTACCTAGCACATACCTGCATATGGTGTACCAAGTAGCTCCATGATTGCATAGTCTGCACCTTTAATGTACAGCACATACTCTTTGGTGATTGGGTGTCGCACCAAAACAGACATTCTTTTCCTGTTGTAGTCAAAAGCCAAGGTGTCCAGCACCTCAAACACCAGGTCCTCCCCAGACGGGAGCCTCACGGTCACACTGTTAGGGGTACGGGCCAGCAGAATGAAGCCATATGCCTTGGCTGCATACACCAAGGCAGCCTCGTCTGGACTCTCTGCCTCATAGCACTGATTATCTATCTCTGTAGGCTTCTCACGCTGGGACGGAGCATGTAGCGAACATGTTTGGATCCCACTGGTGTTTCCAATCTCCTCCATCTTTACAGGAGGATTAAAGTGATCCTCCTCTATAACTGCGTTGTCTGAGTGGGTGCGATTTCTCTGTGCTTTGTGCTGCCAGGAGGTGAAAGTATGGCGAAGGGAGCCAGCCCTTTTCAGCATGTTGGACAAAATATCCAGTGGATTTTTTGTCTGGCAGAAGTGCGAAAACCTCCTCACCTGAAACAGGAAAGTAAATGTCATTTAATATCAAATATAATAGACCTTTTGCCCAAACAGACTGTCTGTGGTGATAACACACCTATAGTGTGAAAAAAAACCTAACATCTATGTCCTCTCTGTTTCTTTTTGTACTTTTAGCTTTAATTAGAAACTCAAGGGAAAACACACACAGATTTCTCCCATCTGACAGACCTCAGAACAGCACAGTCAGGAACACTGAGTGCTCAAATTAATAAAGGCTAGCCTGACTGCACCTGCAAATCTCCCTTTACTATGGGGCTAATTTAGTGAAGAACCTTTATGACTGGTCTTTAAAGATAAAACTAAATTAGAGGAGAGAAGAAACGTAAAATCTTAAACAATTTAAGAAAACTTGAATTAACTGTATTTTTGAGGTTAATACTGTATTGTAATGTAACACTGTATTGTGTGTGTTACTGATTAAATTATGGAGATTTTGCTGCAGTACTGCAGTCAAATTGCTGTACAGCACATTTGTTGATCTGTAGACATCATATAATAATGAATTATTGTGTTGACAGATTAGCCACAGTTTGTTCTAGATGAAATGTTTGCCAGCTATTGTTTTACAAGTTTATATTCTGGACGTTTACTTAGAAATTCTGTCTATTCTGTTGTAACTGTGTCCTTCATCTCTACTTCCCATCATCCACAGTCGCAGTAAACCAAGCGCTCACCCTCTGTCTCTGAGCTGTTGCCATGGAAACCACCACCGTGTTGCAAATGGCGAGAGCCAGAAAAAAGTCCAGGTAAGGATCTATCTGCCGGCTGCTGCTGCTCCTGCTCTCTGCCCTGTTAATCTGCTGAAGCAGCTCTCTGTCTGGAATCACCTCAGCTTCCTGTTGGAGTAAAAGTTAATCAGTTTGCTAATTAAAAGCTCATGTTGTTTAACTGTTTCTGGCTTACGCTCAGCTTTCACTGATCCCGTCACTTATTTGATTAAAAGAGGACAGAAAGATAAAAAGTTTTCATTCATACAAATTTTCTCTGTTTCTCTCTGAGACACAGCATGACGGAAGCTAAAAATAGGCTTGCACGTGGCCTTGCTCGAATAAAAGCAAGCCTTTTCTCCTCCTGCTTCTGCAGGCTTCTGCTTTTTGCCCTGTGGACAAAAATAGACACAAGGCTACTGTACTGTAAACCAAGATGATAATGACTAATCTATAGTGCACATTTACAGTTTGTATGACATAAGTGGTGTGTGCCAAATGGTGCCCAGCGTGACCATATGTCCTGTCACAGACACAGGGGCAAGTTTGAGCCAAAATGGATGTGCTCATCACTGACACCTAGCACTCAGCCATCTGCAGCAGGGACTGGGAACATGAAGCCTTTTGACAAAAAGAAGTGAAATTGGGTGAAACAAGACAGAAACCATAAAAAATATTTCTGCTAAAAGAATTTTCTCTAGTCTTTACTAGCCTTTTTTGTACTAAAATTATACAATTTTACCACTTCTGGCAACTTGAGGGAGACACTTTATTTTGGAATTGCTGGCCTTGTGAATTGGCATTTAGACCATTTTGGACTTTCCATTGTTCAAACACCACAAGAATCATAATGAATAGATGCAAAATATTCCTACTGTCATACTGATAAATGCATTTACTTGGCTGTAACATATTTTTTGTGATGTACACTTGTAAGACATCATCATACTCTATGTTCCCTGCTCATAAGTACAGAGCAGTCATGATGGTGATTTTGTAGCCCCCTCAAGGGGCCTTTAGTGACCTGCCTGACTTTACTCACTGCATATCAAAAGAAATTGTTGCTTGCAGTGACCCTGTATTGACTGCTCTATACTATCAAGACAAGCAAAGCAATAAGTTCACCCCTCTCTGGATTAAATATCTTTCTTTTCTTCCTGACAGAACAATCATTTTACCAGTGGACTGCTGAAGGCTGCGTTGCTGTGGGCTGTCCCTGAGATGTTGCTCTTGCGTCGGCTGCCATTATGATGTTGTGTGTTTTCAGGGCTGGTTTCTTCAGTATCCAGGCACCAACTGGCCTGTGGGGGTTGGGCCTGCTGGTTGAAGATGACCTCCTCTTCTGACTCCAGTTCATCAAGGACAGCTAGGCGGATGGCTGCAAGAACCATGATGTATTGTCATGTAATACAGTATTATATGTGTGTGTGTCATTTTAACCACAAATAAATCCTGTAACAGCCTGACTGTTCAGTTAGACAAAATAAAAGACTAAAAGAATCAGTGAAAGAATCACAACAGAGAACTTAACTTCCAGGGTAAATATATTGGTAATACAATTAGACAGCATAGCACATCATATTAATGCTAAATAGCATGAAATATAATATCTATGTACTAGTGATTAAACAAAAGGTATAGTTTGCCAACTACAGCTAGTTGTGCAGGTGAACTGTGAACTGCTAAATTTAGCATGTTCACAACCTGTTATAGTGGTATTCTTAGCATTGCTATACAGTATGCCACTGTTTTACAGCTGCAAGCCAATATTTAGCACTGTTCAAGAAATGGAGGGAGCACTTAATCTTAACAGTGTAACACCGAGTCAGTTAAATTTCAAGGATATCAATCTTTCCATTTGGGGCAAGTGAATCAGTTTCTCCTACTTTGGTGCAAATGAAAGTGACAAGTACCACCACAACTTGTCCAGGAGCTCAGTGATACCATGATCAAGATCTGGGAGGAAATCCTCCCAAAACAACTTGCCTTGTGTTACTAGTAAGTGTAACAGTAGCTGAGTAACCTAATTCTCTAAGTTTCTCAGGTATCCTGTTGCACCAATGTGATGTTAAATAACAAGACTACTTATATAATGACAATAGTAAGGATTTACAAACCTTCAGACAGACAGAGCAAGCTACAAAAAGGTGTTAAAAGACATACAGTAAATATGTAGTAGATGAATATGAAAAGCTGCTGCAACTGATCTATTTGCACACAAGCATAAGTAGGAGGTTTACCGTTCTCTTTGTGTGGGTACTCATTGCCCATGATGGAACATCGCCGAAACACCATCTTGTTCTCAGTAAGGGTGCCAGTCTTGTCTGAGAAGATGTACTCAATCTGACCCAGGTCCTCTGTGATATTCAGGGCCTTACACTGCATGCGGCTGTCGGTGTCCTCATTATACAGATCGATATCATTAGCGATGAAGAAGATTTGACCAACCTTGACCAACTCAATGGAAATGTAGAGGGAGATGGGAATCAGGATCTACAGAGGAGAAGAGAGACGAGGTGAGGGATGGAGGGAAAGGAAACACAAAAAGTAATTTGAGAAGGAAGAAGACGGAAGTGAGAGAAACCAGAGAGAAGACTGGAGGAGTAATTTAATGATTTTCAAAAGAATAAAGACACACTCCCAACATTTCTGAATACTCTCACACACAGTCAGAGTCCTCCACCTGCAGCAGGATGATCATGGTGAAGAACATGTAGAAACTAGAGAGACCTGGACTCTCCAGGTCACCAATTCTGCTGGGGATCAGGTAAGGGGGCACACCGGGCAGTGCCTGCAGCCATAAGAAGTGACCTGCATGTGTGAGGACAGGGGGATTAATCACACCAACCGTTACAAATGGAAGAAAGCTATTTTTGGCACCACACCTTCCCCCATCTCCTCCCTCTACTCCTGGTATGTGTTTTGGCCTGTGGCCCAAATTGACTGAGTTTGCTATAATTTTTTTTTTTACTGGAAATTAACCATCGCCTTAAAAAGTAGCATTAATCACAAACCACTCTCAATCTGTGCAGTGGTTTTGTGGTTAAGTTATGTAATGCATCACTGACCTACAGCTCCAATGAGACACATGATGAAGAGGAGAATGACGCAGAAGATGACGTCTGTGTTCAGCTTCCGCTCTAGTTTGCTGCGCTTGTATCTCGCCCCACTGTTGTTGAGCATGGACTTGGTTTCATGGCCTTAAAGGTTTGATCAGAAGTGATCAAATGATGGTCAATAAACATCAAGAGAGAGTTCTGGGTAAGTTAATTACAGGTAAAAAAAATAAAGGGGGGGGGGGGGGTACTGAGGTCATGTCCCCTTTGATATATGACATGAAGTGAAAAGAAACATTTTTAATATTTATTCTGATGTTTTAAGCCATGCTAGCATCGTGTATCAAGGAATTGCAGAGAAACAGATCAACAACGACCCTGCTCAAAAAAATTGGCGACATTCATGGTCCCCAGCAGATGAATCTTGCTGACTTTTGGTGATTCCCAAGTGTTTACCCAGTGCAACTTCAGTGGATCTGCAGAACTTTGTACAAACATTAATGGTGCTCTGATACACTCTATGTTGCATATATGGTAAGAGATTACTTTTTTTAACACTTGTGTGTAGTTTGCAGTAAGTCAAACATTTTTATAGGTGGTAAATCTGGATTCATGACCTCAGTATTTCTCAGTTAGTCCTGGCTACAAACACACTACAAGCTCAAGGTCATGGCAGCTGAGAAAATGGAGACTATACCTGCATACACCACAAAGCCAACAGCGTGGTCTGTGTTTCTCACTGTGCAGCCTCGCAGCAGCAGACTCTCAATTCCAGTTCCCACCCTCTCCTTGTCAGGTTTCTCTCTGCGGCAGGACAAAGTGAAAAACCTAGTTTGTGCTTTCACATCTTGTTAGATATTCATTACTGCTTACATATTCCCTATAGCTAGTCCCTGTTTATGGCCATATAGTAGCTGGACTGCATGGACAGACCATCCGTAAGAACTGTGGTGCCTAAGGAAATTGATCATAGTCTATTACAGCCACAATAAAGCCTCTGGTGGCATCTGAAAGTGCAGTGAGTGGGTGGGAATTAATCGTGCTTGGCTGCTCTGTTTGACGAATCCATGTGATCTGTGTATTTAATACTCACACGTAACACTTGAAATGATTCAGATTGTTGTTGGGCTTTTCACACACCACGGTGCTGTTGAAGCTTTCTGGCTCAAATTCAGGATCCTGGCGAACAAGAAGAGGCACAGAGTCACCTCAGCATGAATGGAGACTTTTCAAATGTAACTTAACCTGAATCTCCAAACGGTTTCCAAAATTAGCATGTAAACTCTGTAATCCAACAGGTTGTATGTGTTTTCTGTCTGTCACCATGACGTTTACATTCTGTAATGATCTGCAGTTAGTGCAAGTAATGTGACAGTTCAAGTATGTAAACGTCAGTCACCAGGGAGGAGGAGAAAGGTGAAACTGACAAGTATTAACTATTCCTGTTCCTCACCAAGTCACAAACACCAGGTACCACCCTCCTCTGCTTCAAGTTGGTCTCCCCATCCAGGTTGGCCGTTTCTGTATGACACACGCCGTTGGGGTCTGATGTGTGCAGGAGCAGGAGGTCTGCAGGAATGATCTCGTTACAAACCACCTTTACAAAATCTCCCACTCGCACATCCTTCCATCGCCCCTCCATAAACTCCTTCTCCTTCCTAAAATCAGAGAGACAGGTCCCTGGGTGGCATGTATATTGATTTTTGTCACATTTATTACTGCGAATTTGTTTATGCTTATGAAAATATTGACCCACTTATTATGGATAAAAAAGCTAAGCAGCTGCTTAAATTAGGGAATGAACAAAAGAACCAAATGAAAAGTCAATTCTATTGTTTGAGGAGAGAAGCCCAGATGTGTTTTGTGTGTTTTAGGACAATTTAACTTTTAGAGGAAAACAAACTACACTACACATTCTGAGCTGAGACTGTTTCCCGAGTCTCAAGCTTCCCACAGAGCTAAATCCCTTATGAATTGGACCTGCATGTCAACTTGACAGAAAGTTGCAGGTATGTTGCCCTGCATGTAGGACCTGATCAGGTGGCTGCCCTAACACCAAACCACACCCATCTGCAAAAAGCCACAAACAAATATATATATTTTTTGGTATGTAGCGCTTACAATATATTTACAAAGTGAAACAAATATTTCCTCTGATGTTTTGACCACCCTATTTACATAAATGAGGGGGCCAAAATATTAGAAAAACATCCCAGTATAATGCACTCCACCACCCACTATGACCTCAATGCTAAATGTATAGTATAATTATCACCTTTCTGACTGTTCAATTGAAAACTGAGAAATTATAACTTTATATGATGTGTCTTTTTTTATGCTTTTATGCTTCAGTTTTGTACAAATGTATAAATGGATAGATGTTTACTTACTGAATTACAGTAGTGCTGGTGTCTGGATTATGTGACCATGCAACCCTTACCTTCATATTTATAAGATATGATATGAAGATATGAAAGTGGTATCAATTTACTGATCTAACTCTCAACAAGAAAGGAAATAAATGTAAAATCTTCCACAAATTTTCAAAAATGTCAAATTCATGCCTTGATGTTCTCACATGCACAGACAAACAATGTCTGTCTGTAACTAATCATCCAGTTCTGCCATCATTCATTATTCTCTGACTGCAATTTGTGGATTTGGCCTTTAGATTGTGGAGAAAAGTCTTGTGCATAGATAACATGTTTGTTCAGTGGTGTGAGGAGATCAAAGATGAAGTGAACTCTCAGGACAGACAGGAGCAGCCTGTAAGGCGTGGTGACTGGTTTAAATGTTTTGTAGTGAGCTGGAAATTAAAATAGACACGTTTAACAATAGAATAACCTACGCAACATTCAAACAGCATGATAAACACCCGGTGTAGGTGTTTTCTATTTGCACCTTTGAGCACAGGGTGGTTGACAAAAGTTTGATATTGATGCAAGATGGATTGGATGACTCTGAAGATAACATGATGTTCAAACGCACACTTAACAAATCTGTGAAAAAAAGCATGCCGGTAATGGCTGATAAGAAAGAAGTATATGTAGCTGTGGGCAGATTTAAAAGCACTCCTTCTTCATGTGTGTTGAAACTGCTTTCACTGAGCAGAGACAGAAAGGAAGAGTGAGCGTGTGCAATTCTAAAATTTATTCTTGAGCTTCATCTGGAAACATTTGTATAGTTCAAAGAAATCCCAGCCAATCGATCTTGTTCTAATCTTTGCGAGCTCAAAATGAAGCTTTATCACCCATCCAACGAGCCGCAGGAGACCTGCGGGAACCCGCTCGCCATGACTCAACTTCTGGTTGTCTGATTGTGTGAGGCAGAGGCAAGTGGTGACCACTAACAGGCCCAGATGGACTGACGTGTTCTCTTAAGTGTCTAAAATGCTGTGTCGGTAATCTGCAATTCAGGCTACCTGAACCCCATCACCACACATACTCATAGATAAACACACACGTGTGATGCAGCTGAGGTTGCACTTCTTAACATCTGTGCTGACTCTTCTCAGGAAATTTAAAAGCAAGCAGCTGTTAGTTAGTTGACAAATCCTTCCAATGGTTGAATCTGTTAGGATTCGTCATCAAAGGTGGCTCCAGTCACACGTGTAGAGAGGCAAGCCACGTCTCCTCCTCCTTCACTCCAAAATCACAGCAGTGAAAGGGTTGAATGTGAGCGTGCTTTGTGAATTATTCATTTTTCACCAGTAATTCAAAAATAGATAACTGCTAACATTACTGTCTTTGCTGACGCAACACCGACATGAGGATTTCATCAAATGTGCACAATGCGATGGAGAGAGATATTGTTGTTAAGCTCTTCAAAAGAGGAATAATCTCCCACACATTTTCTATTTCTAAGTCAAAAAATTCCCACGGGGTGCTGAAACGCAGAGGAGGTAAAACACACAGTGCACAATCACACAGATCTACACACTTACACAGACATCAACATGCGGAATGATAAGAATCACATACACAGATGTGGAGGTGCTGTTAATGCATAGTGAGCGTTTCCTTGTGCCACGTCATGCATGAACAACACATTGAATACACACTGGGAACACTGTCCTTGACTTACCTACTGTATATTAAACACGATGTATTGTTGAGCTTCCTGTCTGACTGATACCTCCTGAAATCCTCCCAGGCGTCCTTCAGGGCTGTCAGAGACATGATGATGCAGATGGGGATCAGTGCCACTTCGGGCTGGAAGGCATTCACTACCGGGGCAAAGTTCAGAATAGCCAGACCCACAAAGTAGATATTGGCCAGACGGTGAAACTGCTCAATGAGGTTCATGGGGATGAAGAGGAGGGGGGTGTATTTGGTGGTTTTGATGGCATTGCCAGCAAAGTAGCGGTTGGGTTGTTTGGCTTTCTCAAGGCCTTCATAAGGCAGATTTGACTGTAAGCTGCGGAGATCCATCTTCCTCGCTCTCCGACCTCTGAGAGCATCTCTGACCAGGCTCAGAGGGCTCCTCCACGTCATGGCTGCTGTTGTCCTTTTCTTCTTCTCAACAACTTTTCCTTCCCATCCTCTAGATACTCATAGCTCCTCTGAGTTAAAGAGATGTGTCCTTTCTGCCAGTGATTCTGATTCTGTGAGTGTGTGAGGCTGAATACTTGTTTAGGTGGCAGCACACCTTGAGCTCCTTGGAGTCCACCCCTTGAATTAACAGGTGTGTTTGCATTCCTTGTAGTGTCACTGCAAAATAAGGTAGCGACTTACAGTCAAAAAATGCTCCAGTGACTCCGTAGAAATTTTTCTTAATTTTATCTGTCAATAATCACATTTCAGCAGCATCACTGAACCTTGGAACATAAGTGAACAGTTTAGTAGCCTTTACTGTCATTTATATGTGATGCTGTCCTAATTAGACACACAATAGAACATTGATCACGACGTAGGTGTGAGTCATGATTCATAGATTTGAAATGACAACACAACATTGAGCAGGGCGTCACAAATGGAAACACATATGAAATATCAGTGAATGAACCCTGCGCCCCACACAGTAAGGACACCAAGAATCTCTTTGTTGTCCTTAAAGGATGGTTTCACAATTTTTTAAGTGTGTGTTAAAGCAAAAGTTAAGCACCTATGTGAGCACAGGAACAGGTTTTCTTGCTTTAATAGTTTCTGCTGTCTACACTAGTCTGTCTATAGTGATCCATGTAAGAGATGGTTGTTATGTAAATGATGGGAGACAGTCCTACCTGTGTAAAATACATAAATAATTGACCTGAAAACAATTTAAATGTTCAGCTTTATAGATCAGTTACATTATGTGGATAACTTACAACGTGAAGTTGGAAGTTTTCATTAAGTCTGTTCAAGACTGTTCAAGCACATTTTTAAACAGAACAACTACTGTGGATTTTTGTTATTATCACCATAATTTCCATTAAAGGGTTTATCTGTGGCAAGGGAAAAACTCTCACAGTGTTCATATTGGCGCTCGATTGTTGTTTTAAGACATTTGGAAATGTTGGAAAATGTGAACTTAAATAAGACTGAAGAGTGTTACTATTGTGATTATTTATAGATGCCTGTAAGAACATCCTCTGATCACCTCTCTGCTGCTTATCTACAAAAAGGTCAGAGGTCGTCTTCAGAAGCAAAGTGAAGAAGAAAAAGTGAGATTAAAATATATTTATTATTTTATTTTTTAATTATTTTTTACAAGAGACAAAGCAGGTGCTTGTAAATTTCCGATTTTCCTTTTGAAGGCTAAAATTTTGATGGAGCAGCTCCTTGTACAGATGGCATACATGTAGGATGCCTTCCACTTCCTCATGTTGACATATGTTGTCTTTTCCAGAACAGGCAGCCAAGCCTGTTTTAACAGACCAGATTTGTACGGGGTCACTCATGCATTGTGCTAAAATTGAAGTTTCAAACACATTTATACACGTATCTGGTTAGTATGTAATAAACAACATAGAGATGTTATTGGAAAAGTGTTTAAAAGGAGATGGACAGACATTTATTTTCTTTGCTATGCCTGCGCTTGAAGGTGATCTATTGTGAGTCAGAAATTTCTTGTTTTGTCCTTGAACAGCTGACACAGGCAGGTTCATCTTTCCTGGCAGCTCATGCTTGTTTTTCCATCACATACGTGTGTAGCAGGGGAGTGGCGTGATTCAAGTGTGCCAGACTCAACCTCTCACCTGTCCCAGGCGGCTTTGGCTGGGTTTGGCTTGGCTGGCACACCAACTGCACGGTGGCGCAGCTGTGCACAGACACACACAGACACACACAGACATACGCAAACATGTTTTTCTATCCTTAGGGGGGAAACTCGTTCACATTATGCATTCCCTAGCCCCCTACCCTAACCTAACCATCACAACTAAATACCTAACCCTTACCCTAAAACCTAGTCTTAACACCCAAAATGGTCTTCAAGTTGATGGGCCCAGCAAACCCTCCCCACTAAACAAAAATGTCCCCACTCTGTAAGGAAAATGTGTTTTTTGGACCTCAAGAATTATAACTCACATTTGGAAACTAAAAACACAGACAAATGATTCCACAGAGCAGAGATGTGTGCATTCCCAATTACTTCAATGACATGGAAACACTACAAAGCAGAAAGCATCTGGCTTTTCCTCCTCCCTTCCCTGTCAACACTGCCATGTCAGTTTTGAAAAGCAGAAGAGAGTGAGCACAAGCCATATGTCGTGTAGTGAGATTATACATCTGTTATAATAAAAAAGAAAAGTAATGTAAAGTTAGGTTTTGCTGATACATGCAGGAGCCTGAAACAAAGCTCTGTCACTTTATGTTGTGTTGCATCAACTTTTACAACTCTTTGCATTTTTTAGGTAGTTTTGCACTTAAGAGTTTCTACAACCCAGAGATTTCACACAAACACAAGCCGTGTGCAGTCATATTCAGGGGATGGTTCAGACTCATCTTTTACACCTGCTTTAAAACCCTCTGTTTCATGTTAGTTTTCTTCCATTTTCCTGAGCTCCACTACTGCACATCTGAATAATGTATGTGTCTGAAATCAAACTAAACTACTTAACAAACTCAAAATCCTTATTTCTCACTGATATGTTTTTTTCTAATTCTTCCTCCATGCCTTGGTATCACATTGTGTTCATTCTGTTTCTCTTAGTTTAAAATTAAAGATCAGCTAAACCTTAGTACCTGATGAAACAAAACCCCTTTTTAAATATACAGTATTTTTGCCCCATCAAATATTCAGCAGCATCCATTTAAGGGGTGCAACAGTGGTCAGGTCAGGCAGCAAGTGCAGCGCAGTGTGCAGTTGGTTTTCAGAGTAAAAGGAGAACACAGGCATGGATGGATGTGTGAATCCCCCTCTTTCTTGCCCTTTATTTTGTTTCTTTTCCTCTTATCTTTTTTTGTAGCTGGTGCTTTGGCCCCTGCAGCCAGCAGGCTACAGTTGAGTCCACAGAGTGCCTCCATATCTATGGCTCTCTGCATTAATGTCCCCCGAGGCCGGGGGTCGGTGCTCAGCCATGCTCAGACCCCAGCCGAGCCCATCTCAGCGCAGACCACCGCTGCAGCCTCTCGCTTTGACTCTCACTCTCCATCCATTATGCAGCCAACAGTCTCCAGCTGCAGCCTTAACATCTCTCTGTTCACCCCTACATTTATTTCTCTAGTTTGCCTACTCGCTCCCTGCGTAGTGTTTAATTGTGCACTTACTCATTCAGACACTCAGTCAGCCATGAGCCTGACAGTCAGCAATCAGCCTCACATTCATACAAGACGCATAAACCTGCTGCCTGTGTATTCTGTTATTGAAGTGATAGACTGAATTGAGTTTTAATTGAATTTAGATACATCTTCATATTTGCTGACAATCATAACACAAGATATTTACAGTCATTATGAAATATTACAATTGGAATTTACAGAAACTTTGTACAAAATATGCCTGACTTCAATGCCTGGATAGTGGGGTCCTTGTTAAGTCGTTTCTGGAGAACAAAACATTGACCCAAAAGTCACTGGTGTCTGGAAGTGCTTTAGCTTCAGCAAGTAGATGCTTTTAGAGTCCATTAAAAAGAAGAAACGAGAGAAAAAGTCCAAAAAGTACAGAGTCAGCAAAGTTGTGAACTGTGTTTTCTTTTTTCCTCAGTTAAATTGCTCTTTTATTATTCTGACTGAATGGATCATTTGATCTGTAATTTAACTGCAAAAACAACAACAGAGACCCATTTAAATAGAATAAATCCATAATATTTACACAATAATGTGAGTATAGATTTATAAAAATGATTTATCTCTTTTTCTTTAAACATGATTTATGTTTATCTACAGTTTTTTAAAACAGAAACCTAATCACAATGGAACGCATCATACTTCTATCATTCAATTCTACTGATAATGATGATTGTGGATTGCCATATTTATGCAGTAACTCTGGTTGCAATGAAACTCCACTCGTCTATCGGCGAAGTTCTCACACCAGCTTTTAAAGCCATTCTCCGCCTCTGAAGCTCCACACACGATGGCAGAAGGTACAGAGGAGTCACATGTTCTCTCTAAAAATATAACATGTGGTGAAATGGATTTAATTCTCGGCACAGCAAAAAGCAAAACATAAACTTGGCCAAAGCGTCACTGTCCAACAGTCCTGCTCTATCGCAGGATAATATGAGACCTTCAACAACTGATGAAGTTTTTTTTTTTTATCTTCAGGATTGGCACCATTAAAGCCCCACAGGGAAGTCCAGGGAAAAGAGCGCCCCCTGCTGTCCAACTGTTGTCATCCAGAGATGCTCAAACTATCCATCCACCCAGGTGGGCCGTGCTTAGCCAAAGCTGCAAAATGGTAACTGACAGACTAACGTCAACTAGTAAAACTAAAAAGCTTTGCACTCCATCATCGACATGGCTGAGATGTAAATGAAATCAAACATAAGCATGCTTTTAAAGGATGTTTTTGATATACAGTAATTATAGGAAAATAGACTATCAAGGATGACTCTTTTTAAATCATTTATAAAGCTTTCCTGGATGCAGACAGCTCGGCTACGAAGTAAATAGATACTAAACAAAACAAATCCTTAAAGTATATGCAAACACAAGCATAAATATTTGATCCACAGAGAGTAAGCTACGAATGACAAATATCAGTGATATATTGAAATTCTGGAACAGGCACCATTTCTGTCTTTTTAAAACGCGCTCTTCTTTTTCGAGTGTTTGTAAGTCTTTGTAAGGTGTTTCCCAAATCCCAAAAGAGTCACTGCTGACTGAAGTGTTGGGTGCTGTTGCAGTCCATCCACAAGTCTTTGCATTCTTCCCACATTTTCTAAAATGAACCAGCTGAAAAAGTTGGTGCACTGTTCATGTCTCAGTCTATCTCATACATTCTCTCTCATTTCTCTTTCTTGGTTTCTCTCATCTCCACTATATTCCCTTCTCCACCCACCTCCCCCCCCCCACCCCCCTTCTTTGCATTGCATGCCTGCCATAAGCTGGCCCCCAGACCCTGCCGGGTTTAATGGACGTAGTAGAGCCAGTAGACCACATTGAAGAAGGAGAAGACAGTGGGGAAGATCATCCTGGACCACTTATCGATCGAGTTCACGTCGGACAGGTCTGGGATGTTCACCTTGAGCTGGGAGGCCCGTCTCCGTAGGCGCGACTTCTTTTGGGCGTGGCGCTCCAAGGCGCTGTGGCCATAGTTCTGGCGAGCCATGGCTGCTCGGCGGTACTGTAGTGTTGAGCTATCATAGGCCAGCATGGTGTTGCGTGGGTCTCCGGGTGCTCCCAGGCCCCGCGACAGATCCCCGGCACCGCCCATCTCATTCTTCATCTCCAGGGTGCTGAACAGGATGTTGTCATCGGGGGTCATCTGTGTAAGGGTGTAAAAACAGGTGGAGCCATGAGAAGTCACTGTGAAAGGGACATTTTATAGCTTATGTAGATTTAAACTAAGACTAGTAAAACTATAATTGACAAGAACAGCTACAATGATCTTTAAGTAATCTACTGTGTAAAAAAATACTGATGAGGTGCTAGAATGGATAATGCAAATGAGTCAAAAACCATGTTACTTACAGTGAAGAAAATTTTAAGCACTTTCTAAGCACTAAATAAATAATTGATCATCTGTCAATCAGTATCTGAGTGACAATATGGCCACAAGACTATGAGATAACATTCCTGGAGGAGCACAGCGCACTCCACAAACTAATTCTCATGGAGAAATCTTCATTGTCATATCAGAATTTCAACCAGAGTTTGGTTAAAATTCTGTCAATACACAAGACAAACTGAATAAAAAAAGAGAAAGCAAAGGAAAAAAAAGTGACAGGAGAAGGTTGAGAGAAATAGTAAGGACTTTGCAAAGATGGAGGAGAGGCAAAAAAGGTTCAGGGCAGGTCGGGAAAGACGTGGGAATTGAATCAGATCAACATTTCTTCATCCATAGCCTGACTTCTGAGGAAAAACGTACAGATAATCCAATCCTGTCCTGATGTAAATGGAGCTTGTTTTATTTTGCTGTTTTTGTGTAACTCACTTTGAAGCAAAGCCACTTAGCTGGCACCATTCATCAAACTGCAAATGATCTCTCTCTTATCTGACGATCCATTTTTTTCACTTGGTCTTAAGAGATTCATCAACTGACTTTGAGATTTTAAAGTATTTGTATCTAAATGATATAATCTTAAAATAAGCTACTGATGTTTTCTTTTCTTATATTTGTCATTTCTCTTTAATTTTGTTGTACAGCTCAAGTTAAGATTAAATTCATGTCTGCAGAAATCAAACTGCTAAGCCATGTTTGTCAGGAAAATGCATGAAGAGCAAACCAAGAGAGGGAAAAACACAATGGTGGGAGTGATGATCAAAGTTGCTTTAAAAATCTATAAAAATCAAAGAAATGCACAAAAACTACAGCATTTTCCTCTGATCTGGATTGACTCAGATTGATGACATAGTTAGTTTTGACTTTCAAAACCTCCAGTACCTTATTTCTTTGCTCGCCTAGTCCTAAAGCGGCATCGTCCACAAAGATGGGATCCCACATCGAGTCATATGCGTCAATTTCCCTCTGTTTCATTCTGGCATACAGAGCATCATCTCTCTGAACTACATTTCCCACCAGCCACTGCAAGCATACAAAATCAGCACTGTTACTTAAGGGAAATCGTAGCTTGCCACACTCAGAAGGAAAGGGTGTTTTTTGTTCCTGCTAACTTTAGCAGCTGAATAAAATTTAAAGGGAAGGCTTTGGCACCACAGTCAGTGATTTTTCCGAGGTGCCTTGCCCTTTGAGAGACACAGAAATATGGAGATAAAGAAAAATCCAGTCATTGCTTCTGCATTCACACTTTCAGATCCTAGTCTGAGTAATGAAGTTGATACACAAGGCTAAACCATTGAGAAACGGAGAGCTAGAGCAGGAGTAAACAGTGCTGGTAAAGCATTGATCACAACATCACATTGACCTTGAGAGGAGAAGAAGTAATTTGCTGCCACAGAAAGAAACAGACACATTAACCGACAGCACAGATACCTGTAGAAAAGTTTCCCTACGCACATACCTTGTTGGGGTCAGGCCTCAGCTTCTCGTTATTGGCTGTGGCTGCTTTCTCGGCCGCCTTCTTCTGCCGCTGGGGGCCCTGGCCGAAGAAGATGTAGTTGACAAAGGCGTACTCCAACAGGGCCAGGAAGACAAACACAAAGCAGCCCATCAGGTACATGTCAATAGCCTTCACGTAGGGGATCTTAGGGAGCGTCTCTCGCAAGTGGGTGTTGATCGTGGTCATAGTCAGCACCGTAGTGATCCCTGGAGACCAGCGGAGTCACACGTTTAGAAAGAAAGTGTAACAACAGTCCTTATGTTCACCTTTCATTTTTCAAGCTGAGTCACCTCAGGCTCTGGCTCTTTCTCAAGCTCCAATAGGTTGACATTTGTGGTTTTGAGTAAAATGTCTCCAACTGTTTGAATACATTTTAGTAAAAACATGTTCATTAATTCGTTTAATCGTTTCTATATTACCACAGATCAGGTTTCATTTGCCTAATACTTTGTTTTATGTCCAAGTATGTACCTGTAAAATTACTGACATGCCTATATCATAAGCTGTGCTTTGTGTTGTGTGTGTGTATGCAATTCGTTATTTAGTTAGCCAGTTAATGGTAATTACACAAACTTCTAATCAGTTAATAATTGTGACGTACTGCGCTAACACAATAAACAAAAATGATCCACGTGCTAAATTCTGCATGTTAGAGTCATTGTGAGCACATTAGCATGCTGCTGTTAACATTTAGCTCAAAGCACCACTGCTGCACATCCTCACAGAGCCTCTGGCACAGCTGTAGACTCTGTTTGAATTCACCCCTATTTATGAAGCAGTGCACAGTCTTTACCATCCACCATTTCATTTGAGTGTCTCTGCACGAACTGTATGCACTCACTCAAAATCACTTTTGTGCATCTGTCAGTTGTGACACAAAATCACCATTAACAAGATGCTCAACAATATGTCATGCGCCTGAGAACATATGTGTTCATTTTTAGCATGTAAAATATTTGCATTTATTTATAGCAAACATTTCTGAAAAACCTCCTGAGATCAAAACTGTGTGTGTTTCTCGTATGAGTAAGGTTTCTGTCCAATCATGTATCCAAATGGACACAAAAAAAACTGTAGGCTAAACAAAAAGCACAATGTTGCCACTGTAAACATCTGCTGTTAGTCACAGCACAATTCACCTGCTTTTTTTTTACATACACACATTGTGTTTGATACATTAGTCATCTGCATGCACAATCTGCATTTGGTTAGATTCACATGTATTATAAATAACCCAGCAGCCAGCGGTGTCACTGTAGCATCGAGCCTCGTCTCTCATTGGCTGCATTTGCTTTCTGCACGTTCTCAGTAAGCTGAGAGCAGGCACATCTTTAAATCACGTTACCCTCCAAATGCACCGTCTAGGGCTCCAACCCGCATGTGTCCCACTTCAGAAAACAAATGGTGTGTGACAAGCAGGACACACATAAAGCTCAAAGCCATTTCCTCTGTCGCTCTGGCCTGTCATACCCAAGTTTAACACTAAATGAAGCTTTGTGGCTTTGCATCTTAGTGGCAGCAATAGTTTGACATCGTGCAAAAACATTAACCCTAATGCATTAAGTGCATAGTTTCCACCTTTAATTTAGCTGTAATTTAACTGTGATCTAGCTCTGATAAGCTGGTATCTGCAACCAGCGAGAAGCTCCGATAGACAGACAGGCAGAGAGAAAGACAGCACGCTTCAAGGTCGAGCTGCAGTGCTTCTCACTCTGTATGAGTCATGCATATAGTCATCTCTGAACAACAGACATTTAGCCAAGCAGCCTATCACACACTGCTATCCCTCACATGCTCAGAGCTAATGAGAAAACAAATAAATGAAGATAAAATCCACTGAACAGTCAAAAATGACACCAGACTCATGAGAGACACAATAGCTTAAACAAGCCTATATGTCAAATAATTGGTTTATGTTAAATTGGTCATCATTTAACTCTGGGTTATTTCCCAGGGTCACTTTTCAGCAGCGGTGAGGCAATCCTACCCAGGGCCACTCTGGCAGCCGAGGCGTCGTAGTTGATCCAGAAGGAGACCCACGAGAGGATGGTAATCAGGATGGAAGGCATGTATGTCTGCAGGATGAAGTAACCAATGTTCCTCTTTAGTTTGAAGCTGAGGGACAGGCGGGGGTAGGAACCTGAAGGAAGCACAGGGACAGAGGAAGTGGGATAGAAATAGATTTTCCTCAGTGACACCCACTAAAAGCTTTATTTTCCTGGACAGTGGAGAACCTGCCATATCTGTATCCAGTCCAGGTATTTACCAATATTTTTTGTGCATGTGTATATTTTAATGCAAAAAACAGTAATTTTTTTCAGTAATTATAACGGTTTAATTTCCTTACTGATTGTCAGCCAGTGCACATGAAAATCTGCTACTAGAAAGTTATAGGTAGTTATAAGTGCTGACTGTTGCGTTGTATACCTGTAGAGAAGACCACATTCTTGGAGATGAGTTTGTAGTCGACAATAGAGAACTGAGGCAGCTCTATTCTGTCGACCCCGGAAACTGCACCATCTCCACCTCGCCAGTAAAACTCAATATCGTCTGTGGTGTATCCATCTGCAGCAGAGAATCCAAAGCCAGAACACTCAAAGAAACATTATCATAGTCCATTATTGCACTGTAATACATAATAATGTGATGCAGCAAAGTTAAATGCATTTTAGCTGTTTAACTTTGCAATCCATTTTCTAGAACATACCCTAACCAAAATTACATCTAAGATGTTACTAATTATAAAAAAAAGAAAAAAATTTTTTTTTGGCTGTGTTACATTATGTGTAATTTTTGGGATGTTTGTCATTGCTTTTTCCTTGTTAAAATGTATAGGTTTAACATTTAGGCCTCTCATCGTGAGTCATTTAACTTTGTTGAACAAGCTTTTAAAAATTGTTTATTGAAGCTTCCATGGACACATCGAGAAGGAACAAGTTAGAAGAATACTCATTAATAAAGCCAGTACCAGTGAAGCAGTTTTTATAATGCACTATCAAGTGCTTTGCAGATTGCTTGGTAGTAATGTAATGTGCTGTAACGTAATCTAATGTAACAACACTAAAATT
>JAUBNQ010000002.1:9588314-9604592 GCA_032353495.1 Ctenopoma kingsleyae | reverse complement strand
CTTTGTGCAAGGAGGAACAGGATGAGTACTGCCAGAGCCCTACAAAGTGACCTCCAGCGGGCCACTGGCATGAATGTTACTGACCAAACCATTAGAAACAGACTTGAGGGTGGCGTGAGGGCCCGATGTCCTCTAGTGGGCCCTGTGCTCGCTGCCCGGCACTGAGGAGCTCGACTGGCCTTTGCCAGAGAACAACCGAATTGGCTCTTATTGTTCAGCATGATCAGTTTGGTGGTGGGTCAGTGTTGGTCTGGGGAGGCATTTCCATGGAGGGACGCACAGACTTGTACAGGATAGACGAAGGTACCCCGACTGCCATTAGGTATTAGACCCATTGTTAGACCCTTCGCTGGTGCAGTGGGTCCTGGGTTTCTCCTGGTGCATGATAATGCCTAATGTCTCATGTGGCAAGAGTATGCAGGCAGTTCCTGGAAGATGAAGGAACTGATACCATTGACTGGTCTCCATGCTCGCCTGACCTAAATCCAATAGAACATCTCTGGGACATCATGTTTAGGTCCATCCGACACCGCCAGGTTGCACCTCAAACTGTCCATGCGCTCAGTGATGCCCTGGTCCCTGGTCTGGGAGGAGATACCCCGGGACCCCATCCATCATCTCATAAGGAGCATGCCCCGATGTTGTCAGCCATGCATACAAGCACGTGGGGGTCATTCAAACTACTGAGTACCGTTTAGAGTTGCTGCAATGACATTTCAGCAAACTGGACTAGTCTGCTACATCAGTTTTTCAGTTTCAATTTCTTGGTGACTTTGATTTAATCCCTCTGTAGGTTGATAATTTTCATTTTCATCAAATGATGTGGCATCCTCTCATTCCATATCAGTATGGATAAACAGCATGATTTTTTTCTAATGAGATCTGATGTGTTTTCAAAGTGTTCCTTTAATTTTTTTGAGCAGTGTAAGATCAGTGCTAAAACAATTACTCCATTTATTTATTAGTTGACTTCAAATCTTTATAATAATTGAAATAATTTGTTATTTAGGCAAAAACACCTTAATCCAGCTTCTCAGATGTAATGTCTTTGTAACTTAATATCTTTGTTTATTACAGTTAGTTGAAAAAAAAAGTTGCTCTGTAAAATTACAGCATATTTTCACACATTTTATAGAGTAAAAATTAAAACTATTACATGAAAAAATAATTAATACATAATTGATAGTTGCAGGCTTATTTGAGATACTAGTACTTTTACATTTTGGAAAATTTCTTGCATCATCAGCATCATTAAAAATGCAAAACATCAGCACAAAATAAAAACTAGCATTTTCAAAGACAGGACAAACTTCACCTGGATAACAAATATATAAAAACCTTGGAAAACCCCCAAGAAAAAGAGGCCTTATTTATTTTTCCTTGACTTGACTCTAGATCCACCAAAAAAAAAGAAAAAAACTGCGTTGTCTTGGCAACAGAGTAAAAATAACACAAGCTTATTTTCCACAAACAGAAAATAAAATGGAACGGGATCAGTTTGGACAAACAAGATCAAAATGGTTGCTAATTCACAGACACAAGAAGCATCTCTCTCACGGGGATGCCGTTTAACGTCAAGGCCTGCGCTCTGTCACCTCTGGTCATCGGCTCCCGTTATCTGACGGCCAGATCCCCTTACTCATGCAAAGAAACCAGTGCTTGTCAGGATAATGATCATAATAAAGGGAACGCTCACGCCCCACTAATTCCTCCATCCCAGAAGCCACCACAGCTGGTTTGTTTAAATCTTTTAATTCACAGCCAGCTAATTAACATTCAGAGAACAGTATTATAGTACAGGCAGTGCCTCTTAACAAGCACCAACCTCAGGTATTTTACATGTAATTAACAAGCAGGATGAAGAAAATACGAAGAGTGAAAATATTCATTTACCTGCCTCCTTATTACAGCCTCAAAGAGCATGGCTTTACTCAACATACGAAGAGCATGCTGAAGATGTTATTATGCAGCACGGGTGCATAGTTAAAACAACAGACTCGACTTTTATTTAATCAGCTGCACTGGCTGTGTGCATAACACTTTTTAATGTACCGCAACTGAGGTTTGGTTCCTGGATCTGTGATTTCAGCAAAAACAAATAGCATTATGCAAATACAATTTCAGCTGCTATATCAGGGAGGTGAATGATGAAGCGGGACGCCAACGCTCAAACAGACGGACAGACAGAGACAAGCAGAGCAGCAGGGGCGTCAGGGGTATCGACCATGATATCATATCTGTGCCATAGTTTGCACTAACCCCTGTGAGTCAGCACAGCCCACCCACTGAGGATGTGTGGTCACACCTTGGACTCAGAGGACACTTTCCTCTCAAAATAGCACATTTGTAATGTCATGCAGGCGAGGCTGCAACCACGATGCTGACTGACCTGCACATTTTTATTGCCTAACAACATGACTGACCTTTGAGCCTCAATGGGCTAACTTTGTGGATCACATAAGAATGCACAAAAGATGACTGCACCCTGGCATGCACACATGTGAGCCCACCTCATACATGTGTGCATCACATACAGAGATAAGGTACAAATCACATTAAATACTTAAAAACCACCACCGTGCCCTTCATGTCAGAATAGAAGAAAAATGCCACAATGGCTTCAGTCAGCCCCGACCAAAATGCAGAGTTCATTCTCCACCAGAGGCGGTTTTATCTTTAATTAGAGGAGTGAGCAGCTGTCTTCAACCCAAACCAGTCACTGCCATGATGGCAGGCCCGCACACAAACACATATTCCAAATCTAGTCATATTATTTCACTTCTCACAGCCAATTTCTCCATCAAGTCTGAATTCTGTAGATGCCAAAGGCGGCATTCGTTTGGAGTGTAACTGTAGTGGATGCTGCTGTTTGTTTGATCATAGAGAAACGGTTCATTTTTTGTGTGCATGCGGCACAGGTGAATTATAATATATTTGAAATTCACAGTTTTTACCATTTCTGCACCTATTAAGTCGAGTGCAAAAATTTGCCCAACAAAATAAAAGCATTTGATGTAATATCTCTCCCTGCACTGCCTAAGACTGCTTTTCTTTCATCTTCAGGGACAGTGACTAAGCACTTCTCTTCTGCATGTTTTTTAATTCTTAGTAACTGATGGGTTAATTTTAAGAAAAAATTGTAAAAATTCACATGTTCATCTAGATTTTTTTCAGTTTTCTATGATAGTAAGCGGAAAACCTAAAGTTTTGCACTGAAAACAAGCTATTTAACAGTGTTGACTGATGGACTGATGATATTTTATAGACAAAATAATAATTAACAAATTAATTAAGAAAATCATCTGCAGTTGCAGCCCTCAGTTGGAGAGTCTTGAAATAGTTTTTAATTCCTCACTGAAGTGACCATTTCACACTTTGATCTACTAAAAATTGTTCAAACCCTCAGATAATGTTAATGTCTTGTGGAGACTTTAACCTTGACCTCTCTCTCGCACCCTGCTTTTCCCTGCCCGCGTTCACCAGTTTCACCTTCGCCTCTCTCCGTGTTGTTTTGCCTCTCAGCACTTTAATCTTAAAAGCGGCTGCCACTGATGAGGAAGATCAAAGCAGCCCTGCACCAAACCACAGGTCACCATCTCCATCCTCGTGATCATGGTGCACAGTGATACTACTGATTTCTAAGAGGTCAATCTCGTCAGCTGCCGTATCCGCCGTTGTGTCAAAGAGAGATGGACGTGAAGAAGAAAGGAGGGAGAGGAGCAGATTCTGGCCTGTTATGTAAGTAACAGGGAGGATTCTTCAAAAGGTAATAACATGTGGAACACAAGTCCACTGAGGTCTTGGATGTTTTTTGGTTTTTTACAACTTTATGCCAACCTAGCATGGAGGGCTTTTTCGAGAAATGATCAAGATGAATGCTCTCTCATAGCCACAGGGAGCTACATGACGTCAGTCGCCATTCACTGTTTGTGCACAGTTTGTGTTTTGTCACACACACACACAAAACACTGATGTATGAAGCAGTGTTTTTTTCCAGATGAATGCTTGCATAGATGCCTAGTTCTTAAGTAAGATAACCCTTTGGAGCAAGGCAGAGGTGGATTACATGGCTGCTGAGCCCACAGTCACAGCCAGGGATCCAGTCAAAGTGGTGGGAGGGAAGTATGGAGGAGGGAGAGAGAGAAAAATGAGAGAGAAAAGAGAAAGAGAGAGAGAGAGAGAGGGGAAAGAGAGTGAGGGGTTTCTATTTCAAATCTCTCTGGACCCCCGAGGCACTTCCGTTCTGGCTGCATCCTCCACCAAAATAAATAATTTCCATCAAAAGAGAAATTCTGACCATTCAGTGCTTTTTTGTGTCCAGAACTAAATCACATCGGCCGTTGTATTTGCTAAAAACTCAGAGTGCAGATGAAAATGACCACAAGACACTCCGATTTGACAGGCTGCTAAATCAAAACCTGACAGGCAAAATTAACTAGACATCAACTAAAAATGGCTCATTTAATAATAGAAAACACATCTCATTCCATTCCTAGTGGCAAAGTTGTTGCTCTGCTCTTATATAACATCTCTATTATGTTGCTCCATGAAGACACTGCTTTGTAAATGATCTCTTCGCACATTCTGAATTCTCTGCAAAAACTGTCACTCCTGTTTTAACAAATGCATTCAAAATCCCATGAGCAAAACACCCTAGAAATAAAGTATCGTTAATGCAGTACAGCCACAAGTAGCTAAGTGGATAAAGCTGCTGTCAGTTTCATGCCTGCCAGTCCCACAGATCAATAGGTGGTGCTCTTGCATGGGCTGCTGAACTTTTCCCCCTGTCCTCTCCATGTTGCACATGACGTTCATCTGTGTGCATCAGCTTAAGGCGCATTTTTTTGTTGCAATGCTGTGTGACCAGATATTTATTATTAACATATTGCTTGCGTCATAAGGCAAGCTGGGGTAAGATCATTTTACGTAAACGGCACAGTGTGATTGGCCGCAGATGCCGGTTTGGAGGAGAAAATGGTGTTTTTATTCATTTAGTAGGTAAGTGCAAGAAGAGGAGGGAGGATGCGTGTCAACAAAATTACACCACCGAGGCTTGACAACATGAAGCAGTCTCACTCACACACACGCGCGCACACACACACACACACACATGCACGCACACGCGTATGCAGCTCTCCGCGCGCGCAGCCGGGGCTTTGCGTCCGAGTGCGCCAGTGAGTGTGTGTTTTGAATTCAAATGCAGCAACACACACCAGAACTGCAAATGCGGAGACTGAGAGGAGGATGGCGATGGTGATGTGTTAGGGGGAACGGAAGCCTTCATTTTGTTTTACCCGAGTAAAAGGTATTCAGAAGATCAGATTAGCCCGGCTCTCTCTCTCACACACACTGGCCCGTGATAAGTAGCCCACTTCATCCGTGCCAGGTGAGATACAGCTGCCAGCATTAAGCGGCGTAATAATCAAGATGCACCTACCATATTGACTTCAGAAACCATGTCTATGCTGGCTATGTCTATATTCATGCCGACAGCCACCGGCGCACCTGTGAAGGAAAGCAGGCATTAATACATGATACATAAATGACTTTCTCATCATGTAAATTTAACAAATTCGTGACGCGCGCACAGGTTCCTCTCCTCTCCCCTCCACCTACAGGAGAGTTGTGCATCATCACCCCGAGCAGAAATCTTAACGTTTAACACGCAGATGAGCTTAAATGCTACTAATTTCATTTTTTTTAGTGAAATAATCAAACACTGATGAGCGGAATCGATCACGTTAAAAGCCTGTCTTATCTCCTCATCAAATGAAATATGCACATCATTTCTCATAGACCTAATTGGTAAGGCCCATTTGGCTGTGAAGGGATGATTATGTAAATTAAAGCAGATTTTGCAGTTCATTAAACATGCATTGCACGTAAGGAGAGCGCGAAAACATGACATTCCGTTTTTAATATGCTCGTTACCTCCGAAATCTGGCCTCAACCGAATGTCGTATCCCTTCATCAGTCTGTCCACTGTTTCTTTTACCAGAGGCATGTTGCTCGGATCTTTGATATCCTTGACGCTGTGAAGAAAAAGATGGTGTAATGCAAAAGAGCTTATTAATATCACACGCCTGGCGCGCTTTAACAGAGGCTACATGGCAAGCGGTACAGATGACCAGAAGGTACAAACATTTACCTTTGAGCCCAGACGAAAGTCACTAGTAAGGAAAAAGTCAAAATCCCAAAGTGGTTTTTCCTGATCCTCCCCATCGCAACAGTTTTTGAGGTGGTTTCGGGATGCGAGTGAGGAGAGCGCACATCCAACTTACTCCAGACAGTGCAGAGGAGCCAATGAGGGGCGCATGCGTACAGCCTGCCCAAGATCAAAGAGTGGAGACTGATGATGGTGGATGAGCAGTTTTCATTGCAGAGAAAAATATTAAAGGGACAAGTAGATGTACGTAATGAAGAAACAAGCATTTACACAAGGAGTAAAAAGAACAAAAACAATGCTAATATTAGGCTTATTTTATTATTTTTATTTATTACATGGAAGATAAGTTTATCAACATCCCAACAAGGTCAAACCACTGGATGCACTTTAAAATGGACTGATTTTCAAGTCAAGATTAAGTTTATTTCTTCTGTCTTTATGTCACTGCACAAGTTTAGTGGCTAAAAAGTGACGCTCACACCTTATATACAAATATCTGTGCTCAGCAATCATGCATCATCCATACAAAAATAGAAAATCAGTGCCAACACCCAGTGGTAGCCTTCTCTGCAATGCTTCCACAGAACCTGCAGTAGATCTGAAACTGCAAACAGAGCACCACAGCAGAAAAGTGGGATGGGAAACACAATCCCACAATTCATTTTTACCAGGTTCGAGTACATTTCGGAAGCCGTGAGGAAGGATGCGAGCCTCCTCTAAATTGTCTTTGATCTTGTTGTAGTGGGAGCTGTGCTTCTGTAGAGGGCAGGCTTCTGAAAGCGTTGGTTCACTGTTGCATCACCACCAGTTTCAGCCATCATAGATTATATCATCCACTTCTTTTTGATGTGTTTTTTGGGTTGTGTGTGTATGTCTGAGCGTCGCACATACTTCATGCTGTGTGCGGCGCGTGTCTCGGTCCAGGGCCCGAGAAGTTATTGTGTGTATGTGGCAGGTTTAAAGTGACTGAGGCCCGTGAAGGGCAGCTCTTCAGCCACTGATCACAACACAAGTGGGCAGTGGTCACAGCCTGTGAAATGAATAGATGTGCAGCAGCAGAATAAATGAGTTTCTGATTCATTTCCTCTGTCAGATGAGAGCAGATTGAATGCTGAGAGATTGTTCACGGAAAGAGAGGGAGGGGTGAGGTGAGGTTGGCTTGCTGGATGCTGAAGGTCTCTCCGGGTGCACATGCCCTTTTCCAGCTCCTCTTAGTTTGTAAGATCCGTGTCCCTGCAAGACCAGAATACAGAATTGTTTCCACGTTCAGAGGTTCTCTATCTGCAGTACACCGCACAGCCAAAACAGATACTGTGTTCCCTGTCTTCTCACTGCCTTCATCAGAAGTACCAAGCAAGAGACGTGGTGAAAATATGGAAAGGGGAATTGACGTGATGCAGCTGTTCTCATGCTCTCCATCTTGTCTCTTTCAATATTCTACAAAACATTATAAACAAAACGACCATAAAAATTCTGTGACAGGAACACAAGGAGCACGATGAACAGATTTGCACTCTCCAGTGTTACATAACAGATCTCTCTCCCCTGTCCCTCTTTTTACACCGTGTCTCTCTTTTTCTTTCTTGGACATGGAGCTTTCTGTTCTGTAAGTGGCTCACTTAAAAGCAGGGAACTAAATAGTCATTTTTCTATGTGGTTAATGTGCACAGTAAGATCTGGTTTATTTCTCCTGTGAGACCTGCTCCCCGTGGAGAAACACTGCTGTCATTATGGCAGCTGCGACTTTGCCAGTCCCTCAGGTAAACCTTATATAAAATAAGAGGGAGTATGATGCATATTTTTCTTCTGAAATTAACTCAACACCCCGTCTCTTTTGTATTGTAAATCTATGATGATGATAAAAGCCACAGTGCTGGCATCAATGCAGCAACCGCAACACCTGACATCATTCTCCTTTTTTTATGATTCCCCTACAACTCCAGGGGCTGTTCCAGCTTTAGAAATTATTGATGTTTTTACTGCCTATATAAAAGAGTCTATGAATAGTTATTGTTCTACTGAAGCTATCACAATTAGAGCTGTGTGAGACACAAACTAAGTGTGCATAAAACACCATGCATCCATTGTCAGATATTTTCTTCTTTTTGCTCAGTTGTACAAGAATGCTGGAGACTCTCCAACTATATCTCAGCTATTTTTACTATTTTGCTTGACAGGCTGTTTGGATCTTGTTTTGCCGTGTCATAGATGACTCAAAAGGTTGAAGGTTAAACTCTTTCTTGTAAGATGTATAGTACAGTAGCTACAAAGAGTAGTATTGTGTAGTAGCCTGTCTAAATATGGGTGTCTAAGCACTTACAAAGTGTCACAAAGTTCTATAGCTGAGGGTTTGAAAGAAAAAAAAAATGTCGTCAGTGTTGTTTCTGACTGCTCCTCAATTTTTACACTACACTTTTACACTAACACTAAAACAGCTTTAAGTAAATGTTATTCCAATAGGAGTGAACTTGTTTCCGTTTTCAGGTGCTGATTAATACATATTTGGTGCTCAAGTGTATATTTATGACACCGGGACAGTGTATATCTCTGTATCTCTATGGTTTAGAGAAATAAACAAAGTAAGTTTTGGCTGCACAGACAATACTTAGTACAATCAGTTTTGTATTTGTTTTATATTTGTTGATATAATATAATAAGAAGAAGAAAAGCACAGAATTTCATCACAACAATACAACAGAATCAGTTTACCTGGCCCTGTCCATGGGGTCATTGGCCAGGTAGATATACCAGTAAATTAAGTTGAAGAGGGCGAAGGCCAGGGGGAAGAGTATGCGAGCGTACATGTCGATGGGACTGGTGCCAGCCAGCTGCGGGATCTGAGGAAAAGCTGAGCCCTGCTGGAGGAAAATCAACAGCGGTGGGGCATCTCCTGGGTCACTGCGACACACTGAGTGGTTTCTCCTCTTCAGGCCATCTTGAGGACTGCTGTCCAACTGGTGGCAGAGGGAGGGAGTGGTTTGGAGGTGGAGGAAAAGATGAGGTGTAATGTTTTAGAAATCACGTTATTTTCTACAAGTTCATAGTGTATATGTATCTTTTTGGTGTTATAAGCTGCCTGGCCAAAAAAAACATTCACACATTCAGATTTTTCTTGGACTATATTTTGCTTAGATTACAACACACATTCACAGTGGAATCATTTCAATAAAGTTATGTAATGCCAGTTGCATTAATTTCTCACCAAGATCTTGTATTGATGATGAGAGTGTTCCCCAGCACACCCCAAACATTTTAAATGAGGTCAGGACTCTGTGGTGGTCAATGCACGTGTAAAAATTATGTCTCATGATCCCTGAACCACACGTTCACAAACAGAGTCTGATTAATTCTGGCAATGTCATGTTGGAATATGCTATCAGGGAACAAAAAATCCATTGATCCATTGATGGAAAAACGTGGTCATTCAGTACATTCAGGTAGTCAGCTGAAACATACTAATCACAACTGTAATTATCCAATGGAAGGCTCTCACCTATTTGCTTAAGAAAATCCAGGTGGTGACTTTTTGCAGGTAGTTGCTAGATGCCCATAGGGTGGTTAACATATTATGCAGAGAAGAGTGCTGGAGTTGTTCACTGTTCTCACTCTGAGGCTATTTTTAAAGCATTTAACCATGAGCCCCACACGTGAGACAGATCCCAGGAGGATGCTGGGGTGGCTTACTGTATTAGCATAAAGCATATAGCTGGAGATGAGAGCTCTACAACTGCACGTTTTATGTGTGGTGTGCCCTGAATGGCACAAATGGCAGAGGCACAGTCTGAGTCTTCACTCAGGAATCCATATAAAAAGACCTCCAGTTAGTACCATGATTTCTTTTTTTTATCTGAGTCTGAAGTTGCTGTGTCCTCTTCATCATTAACATCACTCTCTGCAACACTGTGGAGACTTGTATCTCCATTTACCATTATTAGCTATGTCAATGCATTTCAGTTTTTATACTAGTAATTCTGGCGATAAAGACAAGAAAATCCTGTTCTGATTAACTATTCATTATGTCATTATTATAGTCAGACACTATCAGAAAGATATGTGGATTCAGTTTTACAGTTTTACTTTTTGGAAAATGTGTTTATTCACTTTCTTGCTGTACTTTAGGCAAAAAGATTGATGCTACTAGAGGCTAAATATGTTTCTTAACTTATATTAGTATAAAGACTTTAAATAGAGGTCAGCAAAACTATATCACAGAACACCATTTGACTGCCCAATATTTCCCAAAATGTTGGAATATTTCTTTAACCTTTAAAATACATACATTATTTTGGGTCAGGGTTTTGTCTACACTGGGTGGAGACCCATGATCATTGAGGGCTTCAGTCCTGCATGTTTTCCAACAATCTGTGCCCCAACCACTGCTGATTACCCAGATCAGGTGTGTTCTCTCAATCAGAAGTCTAGGAGGAGGATACAGCAGCATGGATTCCCAGCCCCTGGTTTAATGTGGAAACAGCTTAAAAGTCCTCATTTTCATAAATGCTAACTTAACCATTGAATTTGATTCTGACATTACAAGAATTGACATATATGTGTCAGAAAATGTGCTGCACTTAAATAAGTGATCACCATATTCTGGTTCTTATGTTGTAAGCCTGTGTGTCATGATAGATAATAATAATAATTATATTAATTATAATAATGAGATACTTTATTGATCCCTTTGGGGAAATTGTTGTTGGTCAGTTGCCAGACAGATGATGGCGCTGCTACAGGGTTTTGGAGTCTTGTCCAAGGACACCTCGGAGGAACCAGCAGTCAAACTACTGACCTTGGGGTTCATAGGTTCATATAGCTCTAGCAACTCAGCTAGTGTAGTATGACTTGTTTTGCTGCCATGATGTCAAGACCTCCCTTATAAAGCGTTCGCTAAGCTCAGTGGGAATTACCTGGTTAAATACAGGTTAAATAATATAAACTAATGATGTGTATGAAATTTTACTTTGAACTTCTCTCAATTTATGGATATACAGTCAGCTGCTCACCGAAACTGTGTCATCATCATCGCTGCAGGCTGCCAGGACCTCAAGCTTGTCTTGTCTAGCTTTCTGCTTCCTCAGACGGTTGGCCTGTAGGGTGGCAAAGTAGTTTACTGCTGCAAACTCAACAAGAGCTGACGCCACAAAGGCAAAACACACAGCAATGAACCAGTCCATGGCCGTGGCATAGGCTACTTTGGGAAGTGACTGACGGGCGCTGATGCTTAAGGTGGTCATGGTAAGCACTGTGGTGATGCCTGGACAAAAACATAACATATACAGACATGGACACAGACACGCATACAGTGAATACCCAATGTTAGTGAAAAAAAGGAGTGTACCAGCAACTGTGCGAGCAGGAACTGACTCTTTGTTGATCCAAAAAGAGACTTGTGACAGCACCACAACCATAATAAGAGGGATGTAGGTCTGTATGAGATAATAACCAAGCTTCCTCTGGAGGTGGAAATGGACCACCTGCACAGAGTAGTGACCTGAAAGATAAATAGCACGTGTGAGGAGAGCAACCCGAGGGAACAGAGCGGGGCAACACAGAATGGATGTCCTTGCTTGACCTTGAAAAAGAATAGTTGCTAAGAGAAACATGTACAGTAGATATATACAGCTGTTAAGACTGGAATAGTTAGCTAACTGTAAGACACAGATGTGAAAGAGGACAGAAAGGAAAAGAGGAAGGAAGAGCACAGGACAACAAGGAGGGGAGAAGAAGGAAGGATCACATCAGACATTTGGAAATGGAATAAAGGCGGAGGAGGAAGGAGTGAGTGAGGAGGGGGCAAGAAGAGAGCAGAGCAATGTCACTATGTGTAACACTGCCCTGCTCTGTCTAAACTCATGTATGCAGACATTCACACAGTGAAAACATGCTGCATCATGCACACACACACATATAGACACAGAGTGTCTCGATTTGTCTCTGTGTTTTCTAAATGGATATCATCTCCACAGCCTGCCTTGTGCTTTTCCTCCCTATTCCAGGGACAGAGGAGGAAATACACACATACACAGAGTACTTCATCCTTCTTTTCTCTGTCAGTGCATTGACAGGGCTTTAAACCACATAGTTCTTTTTTAAGGCACACCATACGCATTAGGTCTGACTTAAGCATCTTAGATAGCTGCTCAAGGAAGCTTTTACATCAGCTCAATTGCGGGGGAGTAATGGACACTAGTGCAGCATTTGGAGAGACTTATTGTCCTTGTTGTGCTCATGCATTTATCAGATCATGAGAATTTTCAAATTAAACTTTTAACTTTGGGTACAACTGCAATAGTGCCCTTATAAAAAGAGAGATAAGATAGTTGACAGTGAGTGTTACCTGTGTTTGATTTAAAAATCTCACTTGACAAAGTCTGTCCGACCAGATCATACTGCAGAAGACTCATGGACTCTTTGGGACACTCAACGGAAGCTACTGACCCCTTCCTCCAAGTGAACATAATTTCACTGCTTGTGTAGGCATCTTAAATGGAAAACACACTCAGGAAAACTCTTAAACACATCAAACAGTTATCACTTATATAAATCTGGACATGTTTTTTACGTTTTAGTTTACTCACAGCTTCCAAACTTGAGAGGACAGGCGTGGCCATCCATAGGGAAGTTTGTCAGGCTCATTGGACACTCTGCATCGATTGTCAGTCTAACAACAAGATGACACACAATTCAGTCTCCGTCATTTATTAATTTGAACCTGGTGTCAGAAGACAACCCCATACATCAATAATAGCTGAGCCGAACAATATCACCTCATGGTGTACAGGACAGTTCCATTCTTCATGATACGAAAGAGCTTGTTGGGTGTGGTCATGTTGTGGGAAATTGACTTCTTGGAGTTTCTGAAGAAAGTGTCTGGGGTCCAGATCTTGTCCACCATACGATTATTCAGCCGCAGGATGTCAATGGGGCCCTCAAATTTCAACCGCTCATCGACCCACATCTGACGAAAGAACATGTCCATGGTGTACTCCTGATGTACAAATATAACACATTAGTAGATATCAAACCTTATGATCTACAAACCTGCAACTCCAAAAGACTTTTAATTTAGATCTTTGACCACTACATTAATCAGTACAATTCTCATTCATCAGTAGTGCTGCAGAGACATTTCAACTTGCAGTGGAAGGTGAGGATAGATGATGAGGCTATGATGGATGTCACTCATCCCAGATAATCATTAATCAATTCATTCAGCCATTCCCACTGTCTGACATGTTGTCATATTGATTTAGAGGCCATCAATAATGGAGTTATAGGGCTGGTCAAACAGATTAAAGCTCATTAGATGGTCTCATGGCAGATTGCCCATAAGGCAGGCATTGAGTGGTCACTGAAGCAATGTTATCTTACCATAGTCAGCACATATGTACATCTCCTTATAAAGGTAGTATCTTACCATCTCAACATCTGAAACAGGTCCAAAGCTGGTAACAAAAATGTCTGTTTTCACCTCTGTGACTCCACCTGTAACAATGATCAGCAACTGTGGGATGTACACAAGATGCACAGAAAGTCTAGATATATATACTGTATATAGAGGCTTTAGGGATTGCAGTCAGAACTACCTCCAGATCCAGGTCGCAGTCTGTTGTCATAACCATTCAAAAGCTCATCCAAAATGCGGGTAATGTTGTCTGAGTAAACCTTCTCATGCCCGCATACATTGTCAAGACTGCAGAGGAAAAAGTAAATTAAACTCAGAAGTTTAATGAACCCTGATACAAACAGAGACACAAAACTTACCTTATCAAGTAGATAAAAGCAACTAAAGTCAGTGACAGGACAGCCATGCTTGACAGCTTTAATCACCAATGTTTCTCTCAAGTGTCTGAGCAATTCACACTGTATAAAATAGCGTGAAAGAGGAGTAAAACAAATAGAGGAAGAGTCTATAAGTGTGGTTAAAGTCACTGATAGGTATGCTTGAGGACACATGAGGCACTACAGCAGGAACAGTAATCTAATTAACAGATTAGCAAATCCTCTCCATTTTTATACAAACAGTGTTAGTTTCAGGTTGTACCCAAAGCAAGATAATTAAAGAAATTAAAAAAACGTGAAAAACGTGTGAAAAAACACTTCAAATTAAAATAATGATAAAGTCTTCGACAATAAGTCTGTCTCGAGTTTGTTTTTGTTTTGTTTTTTTTGCTGTAGTTCAGGCTTTCAGACGATGTGTGGCGCTGCTGCCACAACGTTGTTTACAACCGGAACAGGGAAACAATGAGGGAAGAAGAAGAAGAAGTTTCGCGAGACTGAGGGGCAAAACATACAGTTTACTTAAAGATAATATGATCACAAAGCTACTTCGCTAAACAGTTTTTATTTAAATATTCTCACGAACTGTCGTTTTCAGTGACCACTTTATAGCCTGTGGTAAAGATTGATTACGTAGCAAAGTGTTAGGAAACACATAGTATAAGTTAGTTAGCCGACGTTAGCCGACCTGTTAGCCGGTGTGAAGCCGCAGCATGTCGGTGCACTTCGAAGAAAGGAGCGGTGTCGTGCCCTGCAAAACACCTTGGGGCTCCTGGTACCAGACCATGGAGGAGGTTTTTATCGAAGTCGATGTGCCTCGTGGGACGTCTGCTAAAGAAGTCAAGTGCCATTTGGGATCCAGAGACATCGAGCTGCACGTCAAAGGAAAGGAAATATTTAAGGTTAGCATCTGATGTGATCCCCGGGATCTCCCCCCTCCACCAGTAAATCTCAACAATTTGGTAAACAGAAAGTGAAATATGATTCATGAAGCCTATTCAGTCTCCCTCTGCTAATAATAAGTAATAAATAAGTAAAAACACCTACAAACAAAATCTGAACGAGCTAAGTGGTCGTTGTACAGCATAGAGTTATCAGCTTTTAAAATCTATAACAGCACAGTAGTAGTACTTGAGTGTTTGATGATTTGAGGTATTGCAGACATTTTGACATGTTAAAATAGGAAATGTGTGTATTTAATTTAGGTGAGCCAGTACCAAAGTTAGGTATCATACATGCTGGTTCACTGTAGAAACATCCTTAGATAAGAGCAATTGTTAATGTTAGGTGCTCTGCCTGTCTGCAGTAAAAAAAAAAGGTGTGTTGGACAGTGTCCAGATATGAAATTAGTGTGTTTTTTAGACATTACAACACATTTCTTTTCTGCTGGAAAACTGGGACTTGAGTTTCCCCCACTCAATAGTGCTCCCTCTTGTATTGTGATCGCAAGGTTTATGGTTATTACAAAGTCATTATTGACTGCTACGTGAACATACAAATGAACTTCCCAGTTTTATCTTTTTCACATTCTGACAGGGAAAACTGTTTGACACAACCATGTCTGACGAAGCTACGTGGACTCTTGGTGGGTTTCGTTCATTAAAAACACTGAAACTTAACTTCATCTTCATCTTTAAGGTACAAAAGTCAACCTTATGTGAGTCATTTAATTTCTCTTCATCCACAGAGGATAAGTGTTTAATACGGATCATTCTGATGAAGACTAATCGAGAGGCGGGGAATTGTTGGTCCTCCCTGTTGGAGGGGGAGTATTGTGCAAATGCCTGGATTCAGGATCAGATGCAGCGGAAGCTCACACTTGAGAGGTTCCAGCGGGAGGTTAGTTTGACACAGTGTCTTTTTTACGGTTAAGGTATAGTTGCCAGGACAGTATTCATCAAGTCTTCACATGCACAATCACTGCAACTTTGTTAGCCAAATAAGGACCACTTTCTTGTAAGGCACCTTTCATTAAGGGCTTACTGCTGATTACCTGGATCGAATGTGTTCAGTCAGTCCGAAGCTGAAAGATACCCGCTTAGATGATGGTGGATTGAGGGAAGACAAAGTGAATTGGTATCTTTCAACTTCGGATTGACTGAATGCACCTGACTCCGGCAATCACTGTGAGGTAGGGTTAGGTAGAAAACAAGCAGGGCAGCAGCCCTCAAGACCTGGAATTGCCCACTCCTGGCTTGCGCTGTATGTTGTAACAAATACATTTAGTAGTGGTTTATTCATAAAGCTATATATCTATAGTATGTCACAAAAGTGAGTACACCCCTCACATTTTTGTAAATATTTTATTATATTTTTTCATGGGACAACACTGA
>JAUBNQ010000002.1:9574696-9585553 GCA_032353495.1 Ctenopoma kingsleyae | reverse complement strand
GACATGGCAAGCAGAGACGGCTGCAGAGAAACAGAGGAATCAGAGAAAATTACCAACACAGTGACCAGTTATGTGTAAGAAAACCCGTACGTAAAGGAAGATATTTAAAAATTTGCTTTATACTAGAACTTCCAATACAAATGATTATACTAAAGTGAAAAAGCTGTACAATTTTCATCCATCATGGCAAGGTGAGAATGCACAATGTCACTTTATTGTGACATAACTAATATTATGAATTCTTCTTCTGGTTGTTACAGTATCATTCTAGCTGGAAACACTGTAGGCCATCTTCTAAAATGTTAGGAGACGTGTTCTTTTGGCCTACCTTTATTTTAGAAAAGACAAATGAACAGTGACAGGCTTTCAGCTGAGACTCCAGTCTCTCAAGGCTCAGTATCTTCTTGCTGTAAAATGAAAATGATTTTAGTGTTTAGATTTTAACTTGTATATTAGATGGATTTAACGCAGGGCTTATTAGATTGAAGATCACTCTGCTTTAGTCAATTTAGTGAGAAAATGTATTCTAATTGCTTTAACTTAAGTACAAAACAATGACCAGAGGATTTTCACCTTTGTTTGTCACATGTCTAGAAATCTACATGATTTCAAATAGGTCTGTGCCTGTTGGCCTTAAAATATTTTTGGCTAGTGTTCTCTTTAAATCCAAATATGAGAAGACACATTTTAGAAGAGCAAATGTAATCTTGTTGAGTCATGGTTCAGCCCTGCAGGTTGATGTGACCATCTGTCCTTACCTCTCAGTGTCGAGCTGCTCCTGGATGTGGCTGTGAAAAAGGCGGAGAAAGCGGAGAGCTGTGGGGGCCTTCACCTTCCAGTAGAGCTTCTCCATGATGATCTTCTCCATCCTCATCATGTCAGACACAGTGAAGCGATTCTGACTGATGCGGATCAGGTCATTGGCCAGAGGCACGTTCTTCTCCTCTTCCGAAGACTTCACAGCAATGTAGAAACAGCAGAGGCCCACACAGGACAGGTGCTTTGGCTGAATCTGAATAAGACAGAGAGAAAATAAGATTATACAGTAATACGTTTACTAATCATGCAAAGTCAAATGTGTAATTTTTTGCATACAGACCTTCATTACAGACAGGAATCGATCTAGCAAGCTGATGGCCAATGAGAACGTTTCTGAGCTGAAACCAAAGAACCTTGTCAGAGACAGCAGGTCCTTCACCTCCAGCTCCCTCAGTCTGCTGGTCATCCTGAGGCCATTGTCCTGGGCACCCTCAATGAGCCTCAAACCACTCAGCTTTGGTTGGTATCGGGCCTCAAGATCTGTTAGGGCCTTCAGCTGAACTGCAAAGGACTGTGCGCCAGGTCCTGTGACTGTATCAATCATCTGGGCAGACAGAAAAACTAAACTGAATAACACTGACTAAATCACAATATTGTGACTAAATCTGTCAGTTCTGATAATATGACAACAATGTGGGTGCATTAGTGTGTGTGTGTGTATGATTGGGAACAGTATTTGCAATACTTAGTAACCACAGGTATGATTATAGCTACATATATTGAAGCTGAAATACTTGACAACCTGACTGGTAGCCCAAACCTATATAGCCATATGGTTGGTGTATAGATGCTTGTGGTTGGAGAAAAAAAACGAGGAGAGACATTAACGGTTTCCCTTTGCAGTAACAGTCAGATATGTTATATGTATATATATTTAAATGTACAAATTTCCATCTGTGAGCTAAGACGACGGAAGGACAGCAGTTACACAACATAACCAAATCCCAGACTCTATCCTATCAAGTCCTTTTTTAAATATAACCTTTTAAGATAAATCTCTTTCTGTCGGGTGGGGGGATATGTACACAATAATCTTAAATCAATCTACAGCCTCCTACGAACTACAATAATTTAGTTGTATTCAGTACTAAATTTTCCAAATGTTCACGTTAGAACATATGTACTTCAACAACTCAGTGGGATATAACAATAATGTTTTCTAATAAGAACAGATCTGGATTAGGCCTGTGTGTCGCTCTGAAGAGTCTAAGACATGGCAGTGTTTCCATATTTGTAGGTTATTCAGTAACAAGGCCTCCCCCAACAGCTGTCACTGAACTGGACTCAACTGGACTAATCAGGTAGTGGTGAAACACCACTACATAATTGATAAAGTTTCTCACACTTTGTTGTATTTGTTATCATATTTAGTTAACACAAAATAGCTGTATGATTAACTATGTTTTAAATTGCAAGCATTAGGCTTTTTATGAAAGCAGCAGGCCCTGTGTGTGGCAGAGCAGGACCTGCGTCATGTCGGGACATGTCCCTGCCATACACACTAATGGGAATCGAAGCACAGCTTGACGACAACAAACACAAGACAACACAAATAACACTGTTTTAACCTGCTAAACTGTGGGTAGAACTGTAAGCCACAACATTATTGTTAATATGTAAACGTGCTGTTGTAGCCTTACTTCAAGAAAGTGAAGAGGAAATGATAAACTAATTTTACGTAACGTTAACAGTTAGCTACAAGCGCTAACACTAGCTAAACCGCTTTTCAGTGTTGGCGTTATTTCATGTACTTTTCAGATGACTGGCAACCACAAGATAACGTGTTTTACAACTATAAACGCCACTGTAAGTAAAACATATGGTTAGTTAAAGTGAAAAAGAAAGAAGACTAGTTAACTTACCTTGGCTCAAGTTACTGCTTTTAAAATGATCAAAAATCAGAAGTGGGAAAAAAGCTTCCACGCGCTTTAAATAAGCGGGTGAGAAGATGAGTAAAACACAAAAAAGTGTAAGTATGAACTTTCCCAAAAGAAAGTTTTAAGCATAGGTTAATTTCTGCCTATGCACACCCCCTACCCTTGGCATTAGGCGATGGGGAAAAGGGCAGTTATGCTATTGATAGAGGCATAAAACCAAGCCCAGGCACAATCAAAGTGAGCTCTCATTGGTCGTTGATGAATGACGTTCGTAGTTCTATAGCTCAATTGGATAAATGTCTAGCCATTCACGGCTAAGTCCCGCCTTTTAGATGTTGGAGAACCAATCACATGTGAGCAGGCGGGACATGACAGAAAGTTGGAACCTAATCGGTCTGTTTTCTAACATCAATAAAATTACACACTACACGTTACACAAATCACATCTGAATCAACAATAATAGTATATTTATTCAATATCAATCGACACAATTAAGTTTATTGTGGCTTTACGGTACAAGTATTAGCAACCCAGTAAAAATGTAACACTGCACAAGAAGGCAGTGAAAGAAAAAAGCAAAAATACTACAAAATACTATTTCACAAAAACTGTACAGGATTTCTTAAAATTTCATTTACCCAATTTCAGATGCCACTGTCATAGACCAGACATGATCACATTATGCTATGTCCTTTTCCTTTTTTTAAATGAACACTACTGAGTTAGGTGTAGTTTCTGGAACAATCTGGAAGGAACCTGAACCTGCTGAGACCACAGCTTATCACAAGCTGTTTTTGTCAAATGGATTTTGACATTTTCTCTCTGAAAGAACAATTATGGAGAGAACAAGACAAATGTTCAATAAAGAAACTCTTTTATTACTTCAGGATATACAAATCTGCGAGCAGGTTGATACAGAGCTACTATATACTATCCACTGATATTAAGAGGCTTAATCCTGAATTTATATACAATACATCCTGGCCTTTTTTCATATGACAACAGTGAATATTGTTCTTTTAGGGACAACACAGGGGCTGACATAAGTATCACAGGATGCCTTTATAATGATTAAGAATAGTAGTTGTACTATGATTGATTTAAAGTGCTTATAAATTATAATATATACTATATAAGGTATAATCTATACAATCTCCAACAGCAATATTATGTCACTCTATAATTTCACAGTGTAAATTGTCAGTGAAAAACTACAAGCGTTACATGACAGAGAGCACATTTAGAACAAAAACAGAAATTTGACAGTGAAGATATTTTAATACTTGTTGGAATGAAGGTTAGGAGCCATGCAGAGACCATGCTACAGAATGCTGCTTAAAACCTTAAAGGTGAGTTTAGTAGACGTGGAAGGCTCCAGGCTGATTCACTTCCAGGGATACTAAATGTATTTCTATAAAACTGTCATTTCACACTGTAAAAATAATACACTTGATTATTAGTCTGTGATCTTTCGATGTAGTAGAAAGTCTTCTAATTCAAATTCCTTCCTGAGGTTAAGGAACACGCTGATGGAAGACTAAAGAAGCTATGAAAAGGAAAGAAAAACCATGTCATTTGTATCATCAACTTAAATTCATTAAGGTCCCCAGACAAGCCTCAACAACATATGCATTACTAAAATTTAGTGCAAATGATAATGTTTTATTATTTATTCTGTTTGTTGTCACTGACAAAAGGCAAAAGCAAAACATATAGTCGAATAAATGATTAACACTCATAAACACAATTACCACTTAAAACTCCAGAGGTATCAGAAAATCATATTGGCCTATGCAATGATGACAAGAGGTCCAATATGAAATTCTCTGAATCATACAAGTGATGAATGTTGATGAAGTCTCAGAAAATGGGAATGGATTCAGCTAACCAACAGATGAACTGCTACTCTATTTGGTTTTACATTATCATTCTATATTTCATTGTAAACTCTTGTAAATATCAGCTTATTTCAACTTTGCATAGATCAATAATTAGACAGTTAAATTATCTTACCTCAAACTACAAACAGTAACAAATATTTTTATATAAATTTTTTGAACTTCTGTACTAAAAAAAACACGATCATTCAAGCTGTAAATACTTCTATGTAAAAATGTACGCTGAAACTTTTACTTAACACATTTCATAACATTAATTATAATCGTCAGTTAAATTCAGGCAAACTGTGTCCTGTTGCTATTTCTGAGAAATAGAGACTTATAAATTTACAACAGGAGATGAACACACACACATTCATGAAAAGAACATGAAATAACACAAGCTTCATGTTATGAAAACAATCCATGGATTTGCTATCGTTTGTCTAGCACAGTCAGCATTGAGGACAAATTAAATACACTGAGCAAAGCTACCTTTCTGATCCATAAAAACACAGTGGCTACAGCCTTCACATTTTTCACACATATGTGCATAGTCGCTGTGTCACTGACTCCACACATACAATGTCAGTAAGTTATATCAGATATGCATGCTGATGGCAGACACATTCCTGGTTTCTCTGGATGTTTGATCTACAAATCAACTGAAAGTGGAAAAGAAATTAGACAACATATGGAAAAAAAAAATTAAGAATGCAGGATTTGAAGTATGGTAGAAATCAAAGGAAAAAATGAATGAGATGAAAATGCAATATTGTTTGGGGTTTAACTTCTTTAAACATATCCTTCTTTTCATACTGTAAAGCCCTTTCATTTCTTAATGTTTTATCATATTTTACTATTCAATAAGAGAGTTGTGTGCTTGCAGGGTTATAGTATTTTGATAATATGTATGTATATTTTGACCATGCATAATCATCCCTAACATATAATGTGTCTATCTGCAGAAAAGATTATGGTGTGTGGGTGCAGGTATGTGGGATGTCTGAGTATCATCTGTGTTACACGTGGTGCGAGTATCAGTGAGACAAGTCGAATGTAAACAGAACTGCCCCTGCCTGAGATACAGTCTGGCAGGTGAGCCTGCAGAGACGTAGCAATCAGGCTGTGTCATGCAAGCTGTGACCCTTCCTACTGTGTCTGGGCACACAGTGTCAGTCTGAATCTGTCCCTGTATTAGGTTCTGAGCCAACATGACCTCTGAGAAGACAACACTAGCTCATTAATCACATTGTACTGGTTTAGAAAATACATGTCCATGACCTGTGAATATACTGTATGTGTGATATTTAACCAGTTATCCTTGAGTCACTTAGTACAAATACTATTTAGTGACATGGACACCTGCTCTGACAATGATGGTGTATGAAAGAACCCAGAAGAAGAATACAAATTAAATACATACAGAGAAGCAGACTTACTTCTTTTTGTCCTTGTCCTTCTTGAATGGCTGTTGTGAGCAGCCTTGGAGCGCATGTCCCATCAGTGTCTCAGCTGCCACCTTTCTCCTATTGAAGGCATTCATCTCCTCCTCTAGTTCTCGTCTTTTCTCTTCCAAATTCCTTTTTTCATCCTGGTGCATCCGCTTGAGCTGCTCAAACCTCTCATGAAGCTAGAGATGATGATGATGTGAGAGGGTACAATGTGAGACAAACTGAATATGTTATATTGTCAGTGAGTAGTTATTTTATCATGTCAGTCTTTACCTCTTTTTCCTTTTCTTTCAACTCAGCTTCTGTCTCCTTAACTTTGTTGACAAACATCTGCCTCATTTCTTCCTCTTTGCGCTGCAGCTCTGAAAGGAACTCAATCCTCTTGGCTTCATATGTTTCCTGGAGGCTGAAAAGCAGGGAAAAACAATGTTAAGCTAAGTCTAAAGCCTTTATGGACATTATTAGTATCCATGAGCTTGTTGTTCCAGCTGTTCATAATTTCAAACTTAGCATAGTTGTAACTAATATTTACAATATTTAGACCTGATTATTAGCTCACAAATATATGACCCATTTGGATTGAAGAGCAAACACAACAGCACCTATTTCACGTATACATATTTCTATGTGAATACATATGTAAATAAAATAAAGCTTACTTTGCTGTGTTATTTTCTCTAGATACACAATACACACATCATAATTCCTGGATCATATAGATCACTAAATCATACAGTAGAAACATGGATTTGAATGTTCTATTAAGTTATTTTGTCAGCACAGTTTTTTTCAGTGAATTGCCAAGATGCATTACATCACTGGTATCCCTAATTTCACCTGAACGACTGGCTGTCTGGGTCAGTGTCCTTGAAGCCCATTTCTTCCAGCTTGCAGCGACGGTAGAGTTCATAGTGACGTGCGTGCGTTTGCTCCCGGAGATCCTCCATGTTCACACGCAATAGCATCTCCCTCAGCTTCACAAAATCACAATGGTTTTCATTCTCCACTGGAAAAAAGAATAAGTCACTTAGTCTTCCTGAAAATCATCACTGAACGCCACTGCTCAGAAAAACAAAAAATTATGATGCTATGTTTATATCTAAACTGGAAAAACTAATAATAGTTCAATTGTATGCATCTGACTTAACACTTCAACTATTTGGGAGACTTTTATGAATTTTGTCAAATACAGTTTAGTGCACTCACCGTGTACTGATCCCCAGGGGTACAGTCTTGCCTTTACCATCTTATTTCCTACTTTAATGTCTTCTACACTTCCAACCACAGCAAAGGGCAGATGACTCTGTAACAGAGTACTGATATTGTTACTATATGGTCATAAATATGGTTAAAAATAATACTACTCTTGTTTATGCTTCTAAATATATGCCAACTAGGAATTAGCAATCATAAAATGGTGGCATGCTATTCAGAATGAATTTAGTTAATTCAGAGCTGCAGAAATTTTATATATTAACTTATAACTTAGCTCCTATACCACCTGAGAAAATCAAAATATGTATTCCTACATCCTTTAACAACAATCAGGTCCAAAGAACACAGTGTACATGTATTACATATGCTGTATTTGTCTTTCTAGATCTTACATTCATGGAGGAGTTGATTTCTGCAACAGCTCCGTCTTCTGTTGGGAACTGATAAATCTGCACTCCATTGCTGACCAGCTCACTCATAATCTTGATCTTTAATTTGTCCAGTTCACTCTTGGATACTGTGTCTGCCTTTGCAATAACAGGGATAATGTTCACCTGCATGGAGAAGCATAATGAGTGACATGGGAGACTGTGGAACAAGTAACTGCTGAAATACACAGTGCCAAATTCTTGTGTCACCTTGCTATCCAGTTTCTTCATTGTGACCAGATCCAGGGACTTCAGAGAGTGTCCAGTGGGAGCAATGAAATACAGGCAGATGTGGATTCTTGTGTCGTGGTAATTAAACAGGGAACGTTTTATTTTTAGCTCCTCTTCAAGGTACTTTTCAAACTGGGCATCAATATACTCAAGAATAGGTTTATAGCTGCACAGAAAAAAAGCAAATACACAAATTAAACAATAAACATTATTATGTTATCCTTACATGCATGAACATTAAACTTTACATTGCTTTCTTTGTTGTTTGGGAGACACACTGGCATCCGGGTTACAAACTCTGCCACTCTGCTCTAGTCAAGAATCTCCAGTTTTTATACTCCCTGCTGTTGGAGCACACAAGTGTCTATTGAGATTGCATTCGTTCTACCAGTCATTCCCTTATTTCCTTTCTTCCCTTCCAATTCACATGCCAACAACAGGGAAGAGCTCTTTAAGAATTTCATACTGTATAAGTGCGTGAGCTGAACTTCCAAAGCAAGGGAGAGAAAAAACTCATTGTTGGTGCTGTGCTGATATAAAAATTTTAATGCCAGCTCTGAATTTTTAAATATCAGTATAAAAACCACTTGGATGGACCACAATTTCTGTGACAGGTTTTCTACTTTAACATGTATGTTAACGTTCCATATTTGCAGGACAGTTTGCAGCATAATATTGTAATTTTCAGCATGTATAGCACTTATTGTAACTCAAACATAAACATCTACAAGAATTGGTACCTTTCTTCTCTGTTGATCTGGTCTCCAAACCCTACAGTGTGCACAATGGTCAGCTTGAGGTTGACATTGCTCTCCTGGAGATCATATGTTTGAGGGCGTAGGTGTACCTCACTCTCATAGTGGCTGGCTTCCTCATTTTCAAATGTTGTATTGAAAAGTGTGTTCATTAATGTTGATTTTCCTATCCCTGTCTCACCTGAGAAAAACAAATAAATAAAACACAGTGAACAGAAATGAAGGAAAGACTGTGATGCATTAATAGTATGTTTCATTGATATTGCTCATCCTTCAGGTTATGAATTCTTCGTAAGCTCAGACATACCTACACAGAGGATGTTGAAGCAGAATCCCTGCGCAACTGATTTGCTGACCAGCTGATCTGGAAGACTATCAAAGCCCACATGTCCTCCGAGATCCAGGTTCCGCTTTTTTTCATTCTGACGTATTTGAAAACAGGCAGAACAAAAACTATTTTAGAACAAATGACTTGTATTACATTAATTTTCAGCATAGCAACCTTGCCAGTAAATATCAGATGTAAAAACAATCAATAAAATGGAAAAGTTTAAAAGTCTTTTTGCCAGATCCCATCACTACATTCTTCTTTCAAGACTAAAAGCTTTCGTTGCAAATGAGGTCACCTCTCTTAACACGCAGAATAGTCCAACCTATAAAAAGCTTCTGTCAGAGTATCACAAATCAAATTCCTCTACTCAAGGTGCGCAAAACTGGCAAGAAAAAACATTACGTGCACATTGTGATTAAAGATAGCCACTAACAATTACTTTCATTATTATCTCATATTTGTGACTACTCTGTCATTTACTTTATCGTTTATCAATTAAGTGCCAGAAAATATCAAAACACTTTAACGCACTTTCTCAGAGGTCAACATTACCTTTTTAAATAACTTGTTTTGTTCAAACAACTATACAATGATTAAAACTTAAAAACAAATTTGCAAACCTGGGTCCAAAATATTGATCTTTTTTGCCTGAAAATACAACTGATTATTTGTTATCACTTTACATTACTTCAGAGACTAATTTAGTTGATCAAGTGATCAATATAGAGATTACTCAGATTTCCCAACCATTAAATTGTTTATACTTTTCATGTTAATTAACACCGTGCTGAAAATGTATCAGGGCATTTTATGCGGTGTATAATAACACTAACTATATAAGCTGGGAGATGGTTCATTCCTCCTATAGAAAACACACCCTGGGATGCTGGCATCTTGCAAAAGGCTCAACATGAGAACTAGGATGTGTTCAGTGCAGTGCTCTATTCAAACAAACACACACACACAAAGAGCTCTTTATCTAGATGCTATTTCACAGGGTGAGAGGACATCCAAGCTGCTCACTACCGTGATACCCATAACCCCTCTTTACAGCTATACAAACAAACACACCACCGCAACTAACAGTCCATACTTTGCAATGCAACCTGTAAACATCAGACTGGACACGTATGATACACACTGTTCACACTGTTTGACTGATGCACACTTCATTTTCTGCTGAGCAATGACATGATGAATCTTGAGAATGGACCAGCCACCACTTGAAGAGGCTGCTACTTATGTTTATCCTCTTAACTTAGTCTTTTACTGTTTGCTGCACCGTGTTTCTTTCAACACCTGTCAAAGGTGCTGACAGAAAAAAAAAAAAAACACCAAAGTGTTGATGCACAGGTTTCATACTGGACAGCTGCTCGGATGCTGAAGTGCCCTCCACACATTGTTAACCAAGAAGGGGCGACGATCACTGAGTAAACTGCAACTGAAAATCCGTCTTCATCCAGAGTCGTTAGACGTAACAAGCTTTCTCATCATCGCATCGATGTTGCTGCATATCCCGTCATCATCATCATTTTGCTCTTACACACACCTTGTTACATTCCTATATACAGTCTGGTCCGAGGACACCAAATCAGACAGCACATCACCGTACTCACTGCGAAAACATCCACGTCATTGGCCGCCATCGTCAGAAGTGGCTGTGTGTAGGAATTATCTGTCTTCACCCAGACCTGCTCTTCACATCACGCAGGGACAGACTCGCACTCCTTTCAATATGGCCACTTGGAGGCAACACCCCCTCGGTGCTGGAGGGTGACATTACAGCTCTAAATAGCCTACTTAACGGCCTATGTTATTCTACTTCGGAGGGATTTTTAGGTGTTTTATGTAAGCACCATACGTTTTTTT
>JAUBNQ010000002.1:9543793-9563800 GCA_032353495.1 Ctenopoma kingsleyae | reverse complement strand
TTTATTACTAGAGCTCTCTGACAGTTCTGTATAGGAACAGTCTGACCAAAAATTAACCCCATTTAAATTTTCTTAATTTTTTAACGGCCTATATACTTTACCTGGAAATAAAGAGCTAATAGAACCAGAGAGTGAGTACTCATCTTTCATTTTGTACATTTCTTGTTGTCATTTCAGAGCAGCTCTCTGGAGAACATGGGTCATCACTTTGGAGACTTGGCCAGGGTCAGGCATATTATCACATACAGCCTGTCCCCTTTCGAGCAGCGGGCCTTTGCCAACTACTTCTCCAAGGGAATCCCTAATGTGTGGAGAAGATTCTCATCCTCGTTTTTCAGAGTTGCCCCCCGTGAGTTTTGTTTACTGTATATGAATATTTTACATTTAGGGCCGAACCATATTATGCATTCAAGGATCATATTGAATTCCAGTATTCCACATTGTTTGGATCTGTAGCCTATCAGTGATATAATACAGAGGCCACCCTGGAAAAAGATGCCTGGTTGTGTGAGGAGTCTGTGGACCAGGGCTGACTATTTCTAACCTGTGATCTTTCTTTTTTTAGCAATGATTATCATGTACCTGACATACAGCTGGGGCAACAGTGTGCATGAGCAGGCCAAGAGAAAGAATCCTGCAGACTATGAGAATGATGAATAAACTCCTGCCACCTTTCTGAAAGCTGCTATTGTTAATTTCAACTCTGTATGTTCAACCAATAAAGATGAAAACATTTATGTGAGTCCTGGTCAGTTCTGGTTGATTTCATTCAGCCATTTCCCTGTTTGGATTAGTATTCATAGTGTGGTTTTGCACAAAGACATAGATCACATTTGAGTCTGGTAAAGTGTGAGGGCACCTTTAATAATAAATAAGTAATGAACATGACAGCTGTAATTTGGGGTTTTTATATGAAGAGGCCTACTGAAGTTGGGCAAGCACAGTCAATGAAAGCAGGTTTAGATCATTCTAACTAGCTATGGTATAATATAGACTATATGTACATTAATATGACGAGAAACTGAAAAACATTGTTTTTATGTAAATCACAGTGAACCCAGATACGACTGAAGGCAAATATGATTACTTAAAGGAAGTGGAAGAAATAATGTTAGTACATGTAATTATTACTATAATTACTACTGTACTGTAGTTGATGCATTATTGCAAAGGTATCTGAGCTTATTAAAAATATTTAAAAGTAAGACATTGTATGAAGTTAGAAATGGTCATTATTGATATATTATGTAAAGTATTTCTATACAACAACAAATACTTAAATATTAATTGCACACAGTTTATTATTTACTAGAAGCAGGAATTTAAATTTGAGTGCCCCTCAATATTTAAGCGAGTGCCCCACATGGCTATGATAGAATGGCGGAATGGTAAAGAAATTGGAAAAAGCTTTGCATGCAGACCCAAGCCTGGAGCCGTTGTAATGACAATTTCTGAACGGTGCGAGGCGCATGATCTCGGGGTACAGCTCTGCAGTCGGACGCTATTGGTCGGTGAGGCAGAGAGAAGATTCCTGAACGGTTTCGCGCATCAGCCGGCGCACCTACCGCATGCTGTTGCTCAGCTACATGGAACAAGAACAAGGGTGGACCACTGACCACTTCTACTGACTGAAACCCGTTGTAGCTACTGCTGTCACTTTTATCATTGAACTGTATTTTTTTCCCTTCCTCGTACTTACAGCACTCTGCGCTGCTCAGTTAGCTAGAGAAGATGTCAGTTGTCGGATTTGACGTCGGGTTTATGAACTGCTATGTAGCGGTAGCCAGAGCCGGAGGGATTGAAACTGTCGCCAATGAATACAGCGATCGATGTACACCGTAAGTACGATTAGTGAGATGGTTGTGTGTGGTTTATGTTATGTTGTCTGGGTTAATAGCAGGAACTTAACATGGATAAATCCAGTTTTGTTCATCATAATACTGAGTGAGGCTAACAATGCTAACTAGCGACTTAGCTAGCTAGCATGCTAACACATTTCACAACAGGAAACAGCATGTGAGTGTTGGAGCTAATGCTAGCTGAAATGAAATCATTGTGAGCATAAAGGAATCCTGGCATTACTTCACATAATGATTTTTTTCTTGTGGTGTCTTACAACAACAATGTCGTCGAGATAACGTAGAGACTCTAATAAGTCATCTGCCCAGTCAGGTGATGATTTTTTTTTTTTAATGCAGGCATGAATTCGCACATAATGGAAGAAGGCCGGTGGATCCCGGCTGTCAAAACGGCTAGAGCCATTCGCCGTACTTCATTTTCATACCCGTACTTCATAGAAGAAACAGATAACTGAGCATAGAATATATATTTACAAAAATGAACCGTAATCATTATGTGAAACAGTCATGATCGCTAACAGTTGCCATTTTGTTACCGGGTACACCAGCTCTGTACATAACAAAGCTGCATCACTGTAAAAACAGTTAGAGAAGAGAGATCTGAGTTGTGTTTTGTGTTTTTTTAGAGCATGTGTTTCTTTTGGACCCCGGAATCGATCAATCGGTGCAGCTGCAAAAAGCCAGGTATGTTTTTATGTTTTAAATGGGACATTTGGAATTAGATCACTTACCTAACCACAGAGGTTTTGTGTAGTGCATTAAGAAGAGCATGAACAATATTAGCACTGGGTGAAGCATACATCAAATTCAACACCAACACAGAACAAGCTTACAGCTCATTAATGGACAATTGACTTTGGTCTGCATGCATTTAATAGTGTTTTTCTCTTTGTCCATTAAACAGGTCGTCACAAATTGCAAGAACACAGTCCAGGGATTCAAGAGGTTTCATGGCAGGGCGTTTTCAGACCCATATGTGCAAAAACTCAAAAACAGTTTGGTCTATGATATTGCACAAATGCCATCAGGGACAGCTGGAATTAAGGTAAGAGAAGAGTGAATAAGAGACAGTAGACATGGAAATCTATGTGTTAAAATTGGTTAGTAATCTGTTGATTGCACTAATTACAGCTGAGACACACTGTGCAACGTAATTAAATTACATATTCACACAACTTCAGTGATCAATAGGGGGGAGAGATGATGACACCTGGTACTATATGAAAATGGTACACTGTAAATAAATATAAAAAATATTTTTGTCATACCTACAACACACTTACAGAATAGTATCCAAATGTCAGTACAATAAAGATGATTAAACAGTTGTTGTACAAATATTACACAGCATAGTGCAGTCATTGTGCATCGGTACAATTACAGTGCCCCCCTCTTTTCAGACTGACAAACATTAGTACTTGATCAAGGCTATATTTTGTGAGCCTGTTATCATTCAGTCACTTGTTGTGAAGAATACTAGTTTTGAGCCATCTCAGGAATATAATATCCTTCTCTTATCTGACTGAATGTGTAGGTGATGTACATGGAGGAGGAGAAGGTGTTCAGCATTGAACAGGTCACTGCTATGCTGCTGACCAAGCTGAAGGAGACAGCAGAGAATGCACTGAAGAAGCCTGTGGCTGACTGTGTCATATCTGTAAGTATCAAATCTGCTGCCTTTACATTATATGTAAGGGGGCATAAATATTTAGTCCTTCTGCCAGCATAAAAAACATTTAACACTTCATCCACAAAAGTCTTTTCACATTTTATCAACAGGTTCCTTGCTACTACACTGATGCTGAGAGGAGATCAGTAGTAGATGCTGCTCAGATTGCTGGACTCAACTGCCTGAGGCTCATGAATGAGACAACTGCAGGTCAGTACTAGGGTTTTTTAAGGGGGGCAGGTCTTGGATGTGCAAGTGTGAAAGTTAGTGATTGTTACGCAAACTGTGGCTGCCACTTATGATACAGCTGTCACTTTGATACAGATTTCAATGCCTGTGTACTACATTAACAATGAAAGAAATTTTCTTTCTACAGTTGCATTGGCTTATGGGATCTATAAACAGGATCTCCCTGCTCCTGAGGAAAAGGCCAGGAATGTAGTGTTTGTAGACCTGGGCCATTCTGGATACCAGACATCAGTGTGTGCCTTTAACAAGGGCAAACTCAAGGTGTGTATTAATCAACATACTGTGCTTTTTTTTTAAATCTTAGCTCTAATAGGCTTTGTTTAATTTCACTTACTTCTTCCCCTGTGGCTCAGGTCCTTGCTACAGCTTGTGACCAAGAGCTGGGAGGAAAGGACTTTGATGAGGTACTGGTCAATTATTTCTGTGAGGAATTTGGCAAGAAGTACAAGCTTGATGTCAAGTCAAAGCCCAGGGCTCTGGTCAGGCTATACCAGGAGTGTGAAAAACTGAAAAAACTCATGAGCGCCAACTCGTCAGACTTGCCGCTAAACATTGAGTGCTTCATGAATGACATTGATGTATCTGGAAAACTGAACAGGTACAGGAACATAAAGACATATTCAGTTGTTTTTGACCCTTACCCACTTGACCCACTTATATCAACAGTCTCGTACTATGAAATATTCCATCAAATCTTAAATAATGTTTTTTCTCCTCTACAAGGGGTCTGTTTGAAGAGATGTGTGGTGATATTTTGGCCCGAGTAGAGCCTCCACTGCAGAGTCTGCTGGAAAATACCAGTCAGTATTAATTTACCTAACAGTTCATTTACCTTACTTTATATACATTTCTTTCCTAGTGAATTTAGGAAATCAATGTTTGCAAGATTCCCATGTGTGTGTTATAATGAACCTTTGTTTTGTTCATTAAGAACTGAAAAAGGAAGACATCTATGCAGTAGAGATAGTGGGTGGAGCTTCTAGGATCCCAGCCATCAAAGAGAGAATCAGCAGGTTCTTTGGTAAGGAGCTAAGCACCACCCTGAATGCTGATGAAGCTGTGGCAAGAGGATGTGCCCTGCAGGTATATCACGCTTATGTTTTAAAGCTGTTCTCCATCCTTTCAATTGCTCACCACAAAGTGATCACTTATCAGCATCTCAAAAACTCAAGTCCTGAATTAGTATCCGTTGATGTCAGTCGATGTGGCACAGGCACAGTGTTTCTCATTGAAGTACCGTTTGTGTCTCCACAGTGTGCAATACTGTCACCTGCCTTCAAAGTTCGGGAATTCTCCATCACAGATGTTGTTCCGTATCCCATCTCTTTAAAGTGGCACTCTGCTGCAGAGGAAGGTATCAGGTAAACAACGTTTCTTTTTAATCATATATCGTTTTTGTTTCCTTCTATCTCTGCTTTTGATTGTCAAGTGTAATAATTAATATGCTGTATTTATTTGTTTGCAGTGATTGTGAGGTCTTTCCTAAGAACCACGCTGCACCTTTCTCCAAAGTGTTGACTTTCTACCGGAAAGAGCCTTTCTCTTTGGAGGCGTACTACAATAGCCCTAATGAGCTGCCCTACCCTGACGCCACTATAGGTAAACAACTAAAACTTGTTAAAGACAGGGACAAATCTAACAACTGTTGAGCCAGTTGTGAATGTGATTTGGTTTTGACGGCTGACTGGACCACGTTGGTTTGGGTTTGTTGTCCGGGTCAGTTTGTGGCAGAGAAAATCATAACGTCTGTGTAAATTATTATTTTTATTTTTTTTGAAGCAATCAAAAGTCAAACAATCCCACACACGGATCTATTCTTTTCCCTACAGGTCAGTTTGTGATCCAGAAAGTTGTTCCACAGGCGTCTGGAGAGAGCTCCAAGGTGAAAGTCAAGGTTCGGGTGAACATTCATGGCATTTTTAGTGTGTCCAGTGCATCCCTGGTTGAAGTGCAGAAGTCTGATGAGACTGAGGAACCCATGGAAACTGAACAGTCCAATGAAAAAGATGGAGAGGTATTTCCAATGCTCTGTTTTTGTTTTATCATAAAGCATCCTTTTTCATTGAGCATCAGATTAGTATGTACCCTACTATTTGTGCTTATGCTTTGAAAGAGAAATAAAAATCTGTTTTCTATTATTCTTCCTTAGAGCAAAATGCAGACTGACCAGGATGAGGCAGTCAGTCAGGGTGATGGTCAGAAAGAAGCGGAAGAGAAGACGCCACGTGAAAATGAAGAGATGGAGGTAAGATGCTCAGCATACCAAAGGTACCGGTTTCAGGTTGTTTTCACGAGGGAATGCAATACAGTAACTCACAATCAGTTCTATTGAAAAGCTTCCAGTGATCAGTGTTTAATCTTCATGGATGTAATTATGATTAGACTTTCAAACACAATGGTACAGTAATTGGTGATACATTAATGTTTTTTTGCCTTCTCTGTCACAGTGCAAATAAAAAATAAACTCTGTATGTTTTCAAGACTGGATTTAGTACAGATGTATTGCCCCACATACTATTCGATTATGATGTTGTCGCTGTGTGTCTTCATTTGTGATATTGTGGACTTTATCGCCTTATTCTTTTACCTTTAGACTACCACAGAGGAAAACAAAAATGAGAAGAAATCTGACCAGCCCCCGCAAGCCAAAAAGCCCAAAGTCAAGACAAAAGTGCTGGAGCTTCCTATTGAAAACAGTCCACAATGGCAGCTAGCAGATGACATGCTCAATCTTTTTGTAGAAAATGAGGTAACTAAACTTTTAACCACACATTACCACATCTACCCATCAAGTTGTCAACTTTAATTACTTGATCTATTTTGAAGTGTTTGGCAGTAACAGTTGCTGTTTGGGATCCCCTCAGGGTAAGATGATCATGCAGGACAAGCTGGAGAAGGAGAGGAATGATGCCAAGAATAATGTAGAGGAGTATGTGTACGAGATGAGGGACAAACTACATGGGATGCTGGAGAAGTTTGTCAGTGAATCTGTGAGTAAAACTGCATTCACATAAGCGTTTGTGGCTATATAGACCTGCACAGCATGTTTGGGATTCCTTTACTTACTGTGAAATTATTTTTGTACTTGTAGGACCGTGATGCTTTGTCATTAAAGTTGGAGGACACTGAAAACTGGTTGTATGAAGATGGAGAGGACCAACCCAAGCAGGTGTACATTGACAAACTGGCAGAACTAAAGGTGATTTTTGCTATAGTAATACACTTTTGTCCTCTATCAAGTCTGGCATTTTAATTTCTTTAACTTACATGTATACTGTGTTTGTTACAGAAACTGGGCCAGCCCATCCAGGAGAGGTATGCAGAGGCTGAAGAGAGACCCAAAGCTTTCGAGGAGCTGGGGAAACAAATTCAGCAGTACATGAAATTTGTTGAAGCATACAAAATGAAGGTAAACCTAATGTTTTTTAAAAGATAATTTTAGTATTGTTTCACACCCCTGAACTGCCTATAACTCATACTGTGAGTGTTAATTGGGTATTCTATTATAACATAACATTACAAATAAAGACTCTGCACCACATAAACAGCGAAGACATTATTTCAAATAAAAGTAATAATGCCTGTGGTAACACTACCACTTTTTTTTTTTTCTTTCAGGAGGAGCAGTATGACCATTTAGATGAGGCAGATGTCACAAAAGTGGACAAACTGGCCAGTGACGCAATGATTTGGATGAACAGTGCCATGAACCAGCAGAGCAAACAGAGCTTGACGGTGGATCCTTCTGTCAAAGTCAAAGACATTAGAGCAAAAACAAGGGTGAGGGTCTCTGCGTGAGATTATCATAATACCAGCATACTGAGTGACAGAATTCACAATGCAGGACTTATGAAATGAAATTGAATTGATTTTGAAATTGTCAAATTTCATATGTTGCTTTTAGTAGTAGTAATAGATACTAACAAGTTCCTCTACACTGATGTAATTGGAAATATGCTTGTTAACATTAGTCGTCGTTACCTAGCTTGATTTGTCCAGCAATATTCAGCTGTGATTGTACCTTAATGTACAGTTTAAAGAATTGTACCAGTTTTATGTTATGCATGTTAGTTTCAGCATGGCACACGAGTGGTCAGCCGCTTGTAATTTGGTGCCTAATTGCAAGCATTTTTTGGAGCAATTAGTAGGTCTTTTATAAAGTTGCATTTCTGTCATGGACTTTATTTCATGTTGTGTCGTTTGTGTAATTTCCCAGGAGCTGTTCTCCAGTTGTAACCCCATTGTAACCAAGCCCAAACCCAAGGTGGAGCTTCCCAAAGAGGAGACGCCTGCAGAGCAGAATGGGCCTGTCAACGGTCAGGATAAACCCCAAGAAGAAAGTACAGACAAGGGAACGACTGAGAACACAGGCAATCCCACTTCAGAAACTACAGAAAACAAGCCAGACATGGACCTTGATTAAAGCAGCGTTAACCCCTCCCTAAGCAAAGCTGAACAGGAGCTGGTTGCTACAGATTGAGATGAAGCTTGGGTGTATATCAAAGCAGGTGAAGGGTTTCAAGAACTGCACTCCACGAGCAGGCAGAGTGATTAGCACACTGAGCCCAGCTCCTGGTGGTATCTCTGTCTGATGACATAGCATGCCCTCTCTCTTTCTGGATGACATAATTCAAAAGCCAGCTGCAATAAGCCTGTTTGACAATGAGCGCTGTACACATGATGGTATTTATTTCTGTTGTGTGCTCTGTAAGTGTTCTGGTCTGTGTCACAATATGGTTTTAATAAAGTCATTGGAAATCATGTGTACCATCAGTATTAATCTGCATAAAGAGGTGAGCTTCCATTAGGGGCATCAGTCATACTTTGGGCTTGTGAAGCATTTATGTTCCACTATTAAACATATATTACATGGGATCAGTTTTTAAATGACTGATTTTCTTTATAGACAGTCATATCTTGACACTCTTTTATGCAATGAAATACTTTGTTTTGTATATTAAATATACGAAATTACTTAAAGGTGCTTAAAATGAACAGGTTAAATGAATAAATAAAATGTGTTTAGTAGATATTACGGTAATTTGGACGCATAACTATGTCCTGATACTTTAGTGTTAAATCAATATTAATATAATTTATTGACAGTAAAATATAAACCTGGTAAATTGATGAAGTTGAGTATAAAAAGTATTTTTATGACGATGTTTTCTGCAGTTCACTTAGAATGTGTATTTATGTCGCCTAGCAACGACTGTTCACTTCCTGATCGTGATCCAGTTTTCTCCCTCAAAGACTCATTAAATACGATCATATTTGCTCTCTTGATACACACATACAACTTGACATACGACTACAATGCTTTTTAAAAGCCATAAATCACTCGTCATAGCAGGTTTCGAGTATTTCAAAGCACACCGAGGATTTGTGCTTTCATTTTTAGTTTAAGGCTAACAAGTTAGCTTACTAGCTAACACCATTTAAACGTCACCTCCGCGGTCGGCGCTGTTTTGCCTCCAACAGCAGGAATCACATGATCCATCGAGATCCTGCCTGTTCCGAGTAAAGACTGCAGACCGTCCAAGGTACCGCTGGATGCAATAACTATTATATTTGTGTTTATCGGCTCACTATATTGAAAGTTTTGCTCACATTGTGTGGTTGCGTCAAGGCTGTCATAGTCTTTCGTCAGCTTGTTTAACAATGCATTAACAATTAACATGTTACTGTTCAGTGAACAGTGTTCCCTGATGATATAGTTGCCTAGATGAGTCTAAAGTCTGATTTAGGTGTGTGTTGTAGTGAACTCCTTCGAGGCTATTCTCCTTAAGTAACCCGTTCGTCTTTTCTCGTTTTTCTCTCCAGAACGATGAAGCTGATCATCCTCAATGACTATGAGCAGGCGAGCGAGTGGGCTGCAAAGTACATTAGAAACAAGATTTTAATGTTCAATCCCGGCCCAAACAAATATTTTACCCTGGGTCTCCCTACAGGTAAGTCGGAATTACACTTAAACTCTATACAAGTCTTTATTATATCAGAATTTAGTGCTGGAGTGCAAAGTGTGTTAAACTGATACAATACCCTACTGCCCCACACATGTGCTGATTCAGTGTTCCTAAAACGGAAACAGCTCTCAGGCATTGCACTTACATAATCCATTATGGAAAAATGCTAAAAAATTACATTTAAAAAATCAAATAAAATTTAAAGGTAAAAGCATATTGAGTCTTTCAGAAAGTAAGAACTGGTGCACTGACCTGTATATGAACTGTATACTGCAGTTTGTCAGTCTCCTCCATACAGCTTTTGAGTTTTAAGATCAAACTGTACACCATATGTGTGACATTACATGTTTTGTATATAAACTTTATTCATTAAAAAAACTGCCCATCCACCACAATCATTTAGTGTGGTAAGAATACAATATTTTATCCAAAAAAAAAGAAGCTTTTTTTGTTTGCTTTAGGAAGTACACCTTTGGGTTGTTACAAGAAGCTGATCGAGTACTACAAAAATGGAGAAATCTCATTCCAGTATGTAAAGACTTTCAACATGGATGAATATGTAGGTAAGTCTTCACTGTTTTTTCTTCTCATGTGTAATATTTGGTTACTTTGACATATTCTTGAAAGCTGTGGTCTTGCATAAGAAACTGTCATAAGAAACTGTCATGTACAGGCCTTCCCAGAGATCACCCAGAGAGCTACCACTCCTTCATGTGGAATAACTTCTTCAAGCACATAGACATAAAAGCAGAGAACACCCACATCCTTGACGGCAATGCTGCTGACTTGCAAGCAGAGTGCGAAACCTTTGAGAAAAAGATAACGGCTGCGGGAGGAATTGAGCTGTTTGTCGGAGGTCAGGAGTTCACAGTGTTGATAAAGAATATATCATAACCACTTATGCAGTGACAGCACATTTCAGATTTGTGATCAGTCATATACTGTTATACTGTGACTTTGCAGTCATTGTTGATGCTGTTGTAACATTCAAAGTAGTCTTACTGTCCTGTGTCAGGTATTGGACCCGACGGTCATATTGCCTTTAATGAGCCTGGTTCAAGCTTGGTTTCTAGGACCAGGGTGAAGACCTTGGCAAAGGACACAATCATGGCTAATGCTCGATTCTTTGATGGGGATCTTTCAAAGGTGCCCACCATGGCTCTAACTGTGGGAGTAGGCACTGTCATGGACGCAAAAGAGGTTAGGATTGAGATGTTCACTACTAAAAATCAGATGTCCTGATTTTTGCATTTTGTGTTGCTTTATGTTTAGGGAAAATATCATGTATATTCAAATGCTTTTGATTGATCAGTTTCTATCAGAACTTCACTTGCTCAGCAGTCCACTGATCGTTTTACTGTCACACTGAAAATCACTGATTTCATGTTGCTGTAACTCTATCATTAGGGCCTCAGATCACATTTTCAATTTCTTCTCAGGTCATGATCCTCATCACTGGTGCACACAAGGCATTTGCTTTATACAAAGCTATAGAGGAAGGTGTGAATCATATGTGGACAGTGTCTGCATTCCAGCAGCACCCACAGACTGTATTCGTATGTGATGAAGATGCTACCCTGGAACTGCGGGTCAAAACTGTGAAGTACTTCAAAGGTGAGACTAAGTCACCAAGCCACAATACATATTTCATTTGCAATAAATTAAAACCATTTGCAGAACAGACATGAGTGATAGCAGCAGTACTGATTATTGCTTTTTCTTTAGGGATGATGCATGTGCATAACAAGCTGGTGGAGACACGTCCTGTAGGGTCTAAGAAGAACTGATCAAAGGAGATCAAACTTTGTGGATTCATGAGACATGAGGCAATATTTACACTTCAGTTATTCCTTTATCTTCTGGTGGAAATGCAGTGGTGGATATCAAGCATATTAATTGCTTGGAGTCAACTGATCTCCACAGAAATAATCAAGTGCCAGTATAGCCCAGGCTTTTACACATTCAGGTGATTGTTGATACGGCTTTGCTATTCATTTGTTCTTTGTAATAAAGTCTGTCTAATTTTCATATCTTGTGTGTATTTTGGGATAGTGTTTTCAGTCTGTTCCTCCTGTCTGTAGTTCTGAGGTTGCCTTAAATGCTCCTTGTAAGCTTAAACTGCTAGATTGGTACTAGAATGGAAAAATGGCCTTTTCTGATTACAATGTATGTTTAGAAATACTTTGGTATTAAATAAATGAATGCAATGTTGAGGCACTTAAGGCTACATAATTTTCTGCTACTTTACATTTCAACCAGTTACAAAAATGTTAAAACAAAGCCAATGACCACCTCTTAAATATGATTGTTTTAAATAATCTATCTAATGTGACAATGTTCTACATTTTGAAGTACAATATTAAAACGCTGGCAGTATTGCTAATGTGGTGTGTACAATATCATAATGAAACTAAAAAGTGCAATTGTGGTGCTCATGTGGTATACATTTCGTAAATATCTAATAAGAGAAACATACTGGGAGTTTGTCACCACTGTCATGTGCCAATAATTTGTTCTCCAAAGTTTCCGACAAACTTGAAGGCAGCATCAGAGTCAGTCAGTCCGGTGGGGTAAAGGAAGGAGATGGCCGACTAAGAGGAAACCTTAACGTCTATTACTTCGTCGGCGAGATCCCGCTTACATAACACATTTTACCCCAGCTGAAGTGAGAAGAGGACGTTTTTAAACATTTCGTTCCTCTTCCACAATGGCAGAACCAAACAGCAACGTGAGATATCAAGAGGTAGGTAAACGTTTGCTGTCTCGCTAAAATGTAGCTAACAACTAGCTAGCTGTTACCTAAGCTAACACCAGTCAACATTAGCCTGTCACCGAGGAAAACAACGAGCCGACATTTGTTTATGGGCCGACCAGGGTAGTCCATATATATCTTGAGCTTATATCAGACCAATTTCTTATAATAAAGTGATATATTAAATATAGAGCACCGTTTTTATATATAACACGACGCCTATGTGACCCCCTTTCTTTGAGCAGCTAGTTACGTTAATGTTGGTCAGTGGTGGCTGGCCTGGACAGGAGGAGGCTATGTAGTGTCATTTTATCTACCCATCATCCAAACATTTTATCTGACTGCCCTGATCAGTATCATTCACCTTTCAGTAACTCAGACTCAACAGACAGAACATGATCAAAATACCGATTAAACAAGTGCAGCTGATCTATCCTACCTTCAAAAGACGTTTGCAGACATGTCCATCATGAACACTTGTTGCACAGTGTATTATGTGACATTTCTGCTGTGATAGTTAAACATAGACGCGTTTTTCGGCAGAAAATAATGTCAGACAAATTAAGCGACTCCCTCACACGAAAAAATTTCCATAAACAGTCTTGCACAATGACTTGCAACATTGCCTTTAACGGCCTAGCCGTAGTAAAAGCAGAAATTTTACACGGAATACTAACACAGTATAAATGATTTAACAACAATTAACAAATACCCGTTGACTTGCAATTTATGTAAACATTGCCATAAAGGGTGGGTCTATCGAAATAACTGTATTTCATGCCATAGTGTTTTTTTTTCCTTTCCTAAATTCTGCCTACTTAGGTTGCACCCATCACAGCCAACAGGGATGTAATTTAAATTTGATCTAGGTTGTGTTGCTATTTATCAACATTTCTGCAGCTGGTTAACGAGGAGGAGCCAGCTCAGTCATCCCAGGAGGGTCCTGTCCAGGATGCACCCCCACCCTACAGCAGCATTGCTGCAGCAAATGCAGGTTAGAAAGCTCCACATGCTGTTACATACTGTGCTATCCCATACTGTTGGTTAACTCTCAGCTAAAGGTAGAAGAAATGTTCTGTCAGGTGAAGGGTTCAGTGCTGCTTAACAAGGGCAATCACCAATTTTCTACTGTCTTCCTATGGTTCTAGTTCGGAAGTACCATGTATATGAATGGTATTAAATGTTCTTTATTATATTATGCCATCTTGAGGAGCAGCCAAATTATATGATCACAACTGCAGACTGAGGGATTTTTATATAGGGAGGCAAAGAGACATTTAATACCATTTATATACATGTACTCTCCACACCAGAACCATAGGAGGCAACTTAAAAATCTTTTTTTAAAAAAAGTGATGTTTCCCTTTAACAATGTTTCTGTTGTAAAAGTAAAATCTGTAATAATGTAGAAGTATTTACAGTAAAATGTCTGTATGGTCACAGTTTGAGTATTGTAATGATCTGCTGAACTGCTGAGTGTATTAATCTCGTACATTGCATCAAATTTTAAGTGCTCATCCTGAAGAAAAATTTAAACAACCCTGAACTGTACAAACTATTTTTGACTAAGTGTCTCTATTTTTGTAAGACCTTTACTTTAATTTGACCAAAGAATTTAATGGAGGAACTTTGTGCCTTTTAGTTAGGTTGTTTCTAATCTCACTTCTTAAGAGGGCAAAGGTCAATGTGTTGCATAAGTGCGTGCATCTTCGAGCCCTTCCTGTGTGAGTCCATTGATCTGGTTTAATGTTGTTAGTGTTCGAAGAACACAAAGGATGTTTCTGGATATCTGCCAAATGACCCAGATAAAAGTCTTGGCTTGTATGGGATAGAACATAAACATTAATGGACACTTACACTACTAATGACTTTCTTCCTGTTGTAACTCACCCCTCCATGGTCTGCTTATGTTTTTCTTTGCTGCTGCTCTCCTTTTCGGAGGAAATGAAAGTAGAATTGTGTCTGTCAGCAGTTGTTAAATGTTAATCACAGCCGCGGAACTAGTTCACTTTAAATAACTTTGGGTACTGCTGACGCCATTGGCACTTTCTTAATTTCACAATAAAAAACAAAATAATGTTCTTTTCCTTTAACTATCTATGACAGTACAGTACATATTGAGATAAGAGGGGTTTTAATTCTGAGGTAAGAGTTCTCAGTCAGATTTAATAGATATTTGCTTGTTACCTCGACAGCTTTCTTTGAATATAAGGAAGATGGAGGAAGATTTCCCAATCCTCCATCTTACAGTGTTGCCACCACTCTGCCCTCGTACGATGAAGCTGAAAGAAGCAAAGCAGAGGCTGCCATCCCTCTCGTCACTGGAAGAGTCTCGGTATCTGTTCTGTTCTCCACATTGATAAAAGCAGCATGTTTTGATATAAACACAAATTGATATGATGTGTTGCCATATTTGTTGCTGTTCGTGCAGGAGGACGACTTTGTTGCCAGAGATGACTTTGAAGATGCTGACCAGCTGCGGATAGGAAATGACGGCATTTTCATGCTCACGTTCTTCAGTAAGGGCTCATTTAGTATTTCAACACAATTTCATGTGTGTGTAGAACAGTCTTTTAACCAAATGGCTATTGGCTGTTTATTTACAGCTTCAGAGACTGTTTAGGCCCTTTCCCTTTTTATTGTGTTGTAGACTGAATTTTAAATGCTTAAAATTGCCATTTTGATTCACATTGATTATATTCAATAATCTATAATAATATACTGAAAATAGATTTGTAGATGTTTGCAAATCTATTCAAAACAAACAAAAACTTCTCTCAAACAGAATTATTCAGGTTGAGTCAGGTGTGTTTTGTTTGCGGTAGTTTCATGTCAGATGTGTGTAGTAGCTGTGTCAAATTTAACTGACTTGACATAGTTTAGAAAATCACACACCCGTGTGTATGTAAGGCCCCACAGTTCAGCAGTGAAGTGTAAGGTACTCTCTGTAGACCTCCGCATTTACAATGTGTAGTGAGGCACAGATCAGGACAAAGGTATAAAGCCATTTCTAAAGCTTTGAGTGATCCCAGGAGAACAGTGGTCTTAATAACTGTGAAATAGAATAAGTCTATATTCACCAGGACTCTTCTAGAGTTACAAGACAATAAGGACCTTGCTTAGAGAGGTGAGCAAAAACCCAACAATCTCTCACCTACTACACATTTGTTGTGCAGTTAGTCCTTGAAAAAGGGCTCTGGTTTACTGTTTTCCTAACTGAATTTGTCTTGTTTACAAAGACTGTTAAATACGACTGGCAGCAAATGCTACCACACTCACAAGTTTGTTGAATGGAAAAAATGGTGAAGAATGAGTTCCATCTGGAATACTTAATCATTTTAACTTGATCTGACCAATAATATGGTTGTAAATTGGGAAGGTAGAAGTGTCCAAGTTCCTTGTGACTTCATGTATCTTTAGAGGACCCAACTCTCAGTGTTATAGCAGAAGATGTGGAGTTTAGTGGAATTTTTATATTGTATAGATGGCTCAGGGGGTAGAGCAGTCGTCTTCAAACCTTAGGGTGTGCGGCGCTTCACAGGGGCAGCCTGTCCACAAAGAATTTCAATATCTATTATTATTATGTATTGGGATCAGATTTTGAAATTATGAGAGATTTATTTTATATAATATTCTTTAAAATTAGTTTTTGGTTTAGGGGAACGGTGAGTCTCTAGCCAGTTTAATCCCTTCTTCTGCGAATGGCACTTTTGATTGCTTTCCTGTTTACTGGTCATCTTTTGAAAATGAAAATGTATGTGTTCATAGTCTAAGGCAGCTTCATGTTATTATAACAAAGTTTTTTTCATAAAATCTGTTTCTGTTTCTGTCAACAGTGGCATTCCTCTTCAACTGGATTGGCTTCTTCTTGTCGTTCTGTTTGACCACATCAGCTGCTGGTCGTTACGGGGCCATCTCTGGCTTTGGCCTGTCCCTCATCAAATGGGTTCTCATTGTCAGGGTTAGTGTTGTTTACTGAATATTCAACACAGTTTCAACTACAAAACGACTGTTTAGTGATGTGAAGATGAAGGATTATTTGTTATGTGTTTTTTTTATTATACAGTTTTCTACATACTTCCCTGGTTACTTCGATGGGCAGTACTGGTTGTGGTGGGTGTTCCTGGCCCTGGGTACGTGAGACACAGTATTTTATAAATAGCATTTCCCATTGTTTTCCACAGTTGTAGCTTGGTAATTGTCCTGCACTGATTTTGACTTCCTGCATTGTACATCTTCTCTTTGGACCTTAGGCTTCATGCTGTTCATCAGAGGCTTTGTTAACTACTCCCGAGTGCGTAAATTAGCTGATCCCACCTATGCCACTCTCCCCCGAACAAGGGTACTCTTCATCTATTGAAGGTAAGCCAGGTTTTCACTAGATGAGAAGAAGGTGAGCTAGCTCCAATACACACTGAGAAAATATTACAGTGTACCTGCATATTCTCTATTTGCTGTTGTTAATCTGTAAACTGCTGCTGGAAGGGTTACACAGTTGAAGACAGAGAGGATGTCACAAGTCACTGATAACAAACTCGTCTTGTGAAGCTGATGCAGCAAATTTACTGTCATCAGTTTATGTTGGGTGACATTTCTGAAAGATTACACAAGGGTAAATCGTGAACTCTGTCTACACAAGATCCTCATGTTGAAAATATAAAACATTAACAGTGACTGAAGTACGTTGTCTTAAACATGTGAGAGTTTATCGTGTGTTCAAATGTAACTATGGAAAACCCCTCGCACCACACATCCTGTAATGTAGAAGTGATTCTGCTGAAGTTGATTTTTAAATGTGATTTTTCCATCTTCCTATCACCTAATTTCAGGATGTTTGAAGTGGAAGAACTGGACATGACCAACACAAGCAGCAAGTCTGTGAAGAGTTTGAAATTAAGTCCAAGACACTTAACCAGAAATCAGCCAGACGAGTTATAGATGAAGACAACACCCAATGAAATATTCAGGAATTATCACTTGTTTTTCTTTTGTTTTGGAACTTTATTAATGAGAAATTGTTAACAGTAATAGTCCCTCAGTGTACTCATTAGTGACAAATGTTAAGTGCTATTTACATTTCTGTCTGTAATGTATAAGTAATGCCTTATATCATTTGATGGTAGCATACAAGCATGCATCTGCCCTTCAGGACAATAGAGTGTTTCATGTTGGTGACTCTTGAAGCCAACAGGTAATAGACCGTAGACTTGCTCTAGCATGCAACACACTTTGTAATCTGCACTAATCTGACTTCATGGTTTTATTGTGACTATTATAGGATGTTATTTTAGATGGCACAAACACTTAAAAAGCAAGCTTTCGTTAGGCTGTAAATGCTAATATATGCATTACCACTTTCACTCACCTGTTGGCTTTAAGTAGTGTTGCCCTTCTGTACCAGGAGGGGGCAGTGTTGTTTGCTGCTTTTAATTCATTGGAAACTGTTCATTAAGGGCATTGTCATATTGCAACATAACTGGCTTGTGATTCAGATGCAGTGTCAAAGTTACATCCATGTGTCGGAACTTATATTTTGCCAGTCACATGTTTCGTCGTATGTTGAATTGGGTAAAACTACCAACAATGGGAATATAGTTTAAGTTAAAGATATGATGTTAGATAATACTGCATTGTTTAAACAAAAACAAGCTGCAACCACAAACCAGATGGCCACAAATGTCAAGTGACAAACCCGGGAGCAGCTCAGTTGACAGCGAGGGGACACTGAATTTTTGGACAGCGACGCCAATGATTTTCATGGCTGTATGAGCAGATTTTCTGGTTTGCATCCTGAAAATGCTAATTGAGACGTAACAGTGTGACCTTTTCACGACTCCCAAGTGAGTCAGAGGAGCCCGTGTCACGTTTATTGTCAGTGGAAAAGCTGTGATTACAGAAAGAGTCTTGGCTGCCTGGGTGTGTCTCAGACATTTGCATCAAATTATCTAAGACATAAAAATAACTGATTACATTTGTGGGTGGGTTTTTTCCTTAAGATTCAATTGACAGAAAAGGGAAACTAAGTTTTTTTCTCTTTTAAAAAAATCTTTGTGAGGTTTAAGAAGATAGTTATCTTGTGAGAACTGAAACTATGTCAATGAATGTTGTTTGCAGATGCACTTTTAGAAACAACCAGTAAAGCCCAAATTTTCCCATCGTGGATTAAAGTCCTAGACATATAAAAGAAAGACTGAGTGATGCAGGAGTTTGTTCTGTTTTATAATCTGGATATATATTATATTATATCAAAATAATGCAGTTTTTCATGATCTTGTTACTTTTGTCAAAGGAACGAGTTAATATGGATTTTAATCTGGTCCAGTAAACTGTTTGCCTTATCAGTTAACTACATGCTTCCATCATGGCTTTGATACAGACCCATTGTGCAATGTGATGTAGAGCTGCATCCTTGGGGTTTTTGTTGTTATGAAACTGTACAGAAAATGTTTAGTGTTAAATAAATGTCACCTTTAATGCGTCCAGTCTGAGTTGTCTGGATTTATGATTGCAGCATTACGGAGCCAGTAATATATGAACATGCAAAACCACAAATACTACATTTGCTGTTTCCACATAATCAAAATCGAAGGAGAAGGTATTTTTTTATGTGTTGCTTACAGGTCAGTATTATAAAGATATAGGTCAGGTTTGAAAGAGCAACAGAAAAATGCACAAATCTATGCGTAATTCTTCCTTTATGAACCAAATCACATAAATGAACCAACATCCTGTTAAAAATGTAATTCTTCCTTTTTGGCTCGTGATAACTGATATAAGCAGATCAGTGAGTTACTCAATCACCTTTTCAACCTTTTCACTGACACTGTTTCTCTGTGATCTGCTGAGGCTTTAGTTATCAAACAAATTGTGAACACATGGGTTTCGTGTGTCATTTCTAACATTTTTCCTAGGTCACGATGATCCTTTAAAGCTATTCCTGGATGAAATCCTGGATTTGGAGGCACATGAAAAATGAGTTTCTTGTTCTTGCCTGTGGCCTATTTCATTGTCATCTGGGAACAATTTGACAGTAATAAAAGTATTTAGATTTCTTATTATTTAGTAGCATGAAGGATGTTTTATATTATTAAAATAAAAATCTCTATGATATTTTTCATTATCCTGCAAAATAGTTTAGAGTGCCCGGCTGAGAATGACTATTTCAGATTAAACGAGTAAATAACCACAGACTGAACCTTAGTTTAGTCCAGTTGATGCTGTTTTCTAGTTTGCTACCAGTGACAGTACTAACATCAGATTATCTGCTAGTCTGGACAAAACAATCGATGTGGAATGTTAATTAATTTGGGATGTTTTGTTACTGCACAAAGAAGATGAAGTGCATAGTGTCTTAGCTCTGATGCATTTAGGATAAAAAACAGTATCTGAACGAACATGCAGCTGGTCTTTGCCCTAACAAATATGCATCAAAGGCAAGAAGACTGCAGTTTCACCTTGTTTTTGACATTAAGTAATGCAAGCCAGCATCTCATCGACCATTTTCACAACACT
>JAUBNQ010000002.1:9530105-9543693 GCA_032353495.1 Ctenopoma kingsleyae | reverse complement strand
AAGAAGACTGCAGTTTCACCTTGTTTTTGACATTAAGTAATGCAAGCCAGCATCTCATCGACCATTTTCACAACACTCCTTTACGTCTGAGCCGAATCATGTCATATGTATATTTATGAAATCAAACCCATCACTGAGCAGCTTTCACTTCACTTTAGTGGCGTGTTGAGATGAACATCTTCACTCTCCAGAATCATCCAGCTGGCGGGGCAGAAAAAAGACGGCCTTCTGTCCGACGTGAGTTCTTGGACCCAGTTTAGGTTTGCCGTTCTTTTTCAGACCTACGTACCACTTCCTCTCCTGATATTTCTGAGGCTGGTATGTGTTGTAGTGGTTCTCTTCCAGTTTCTCCAAGAAGTAACAATCATCAGTGACTGTGGGCTGAGACATAAACACAAAACACGCACCAACAGCTGACAGCGCTTTTGGAAGAGCTTGAGTTGTCTATGTATGGGACGAGATTAAATGTTAAAGTGAGTTTTTATGTTGACGACTAACCAAATAACAGCTATCACAGAAGGTTTATCTTTAATCTCACTTTTAACTGCATAAATCATCAGGTATAGATACTCACTGAACTGTACAAACACCCGGCGTCGCTCATGGCCAGATAGCGCCTGGCTTCTGTTCCCTGAATGACCACAACACCTCTGTCCACAGCTTTTATCTTTAAAACAGCTGAAAAGAGAAATAAAACAGTTAGCAGTCAGGAGGTGATAAGAAATAACATGGTAAAAATGTCAAGGTTAAATCTGAGATCATTGTGTCCATTTGAAGCATTTATTCAGCTACAGTCAGCTGGTGGAGAAGACTGCAACATTTAAAATACTTCCTGTTGACTTGAGTGACTAAATGAGCGATGGCTGTCCAGCGTCACCTCTGCAGTTTTTGCACTATGTGCTACATACTGTATCATTGTGGAGAAATCTCTTATCCACCCACGTATTCACACCCTTAATTCGGGACTTTGCAGAAGCTCCTTTGGGCTTCACGTCGACTGTACTTACATACACGAAAAGATTTGCACACCAGGGACTTCTCTGTATTTGGCTGCCTTCATTCTTTCCTCTACTGCGTTTTCCTGTCCCTTCTGCTGAGAATCTTGCCAACATTACACTGCTACTACCATGCTTCACAGTAGAGATGGTTTTAGCAGGTGATGAACAGTTCCTGGTTTTTGAGCTTGGAGCTTAAGACCATTATTCAGTACCAACAGATCAGAGTCTATCATAAAGGTTTTATTGGTAGAGTGCTGCTGGGATATTTTCCCATTTCTGCAGAGGACTTCAAAAGTTCTGATGGAGTGACCGCTGGGCTCCTGGTCACCTCCATGACCAAGGTCTTTGTTGTCTGGTAACTCACTTTGGTCAGCCGGCCAACTCTTGGATGAGTCCTGGTGGTTTCACACTTCTTCTTCTTCTTCTTCTTCTTCTTCTTCAGGGAACACTCAACACTTAAAACATGGCTTTATACTCTTGTCCTAATCTATGCTTCACTACAAAATGTTATTCAAAGTCAAAGAGTTTCATTTTTGTAGTGCAAATTGGGATTTTATATTACACAGGTGTGTGCCTTTCTAAAGTAAGTTGTTGTTTAGTTTGCCACAGGCTGACTGCTGAGAGTGCCACAGCCACGGGTCTAATACTTTCGTAAACGAGAGAGTCCAGTAAGTTTTTGATTTAGTATATTTGGAAAAATTTCTAAAAGCTTTTTTTTTTCAGTTTGTCACTGTGCGTTAGTGAAAATAGATTTGTGAAAAAAATGAAAAGGCCTGAATATGTTTACTTACTTTGATACCACAGTAGACTACACACAGACATATCACACTATGGTATCCTGTTTTATATATATATTTCTTCTCTCTTTTCAGAGGTAAAAAGAAAAAGAAAGTAGAGAATTTTGTGTTCTCCCTATGTACTGTATCTAATGTGAGTATGGCATTATACACAGACCACAAAGTGAAAGCATGATGAAAGCTCAGATGTCTTTTTTCGAGGAGAAAATTGGCAGCAACATTTCCCTCTTGAATTCCCTCAGGAATTGCTGTTTTAAGGAATCTGCAGGACGCATGACTCTTTTCCTGTTCTTTGAACTAGACACACCTACAGCAAAGGAAGTGAACACATCACACTGTAGGCCTGACCTGGACGTCAAATGTGCTGTGTGCCGCAGTCTTACTGTGAACGTCCCTGTCATCCCTCTGGCCCTGCACTGTCCCGTCGGGGAGGATCTGGAGGTGATGTCCGCCATTCATGCAGTACAGCCGAGTCAGGCGCCTGTAGTCCCGCAGCGACAGGACGCTGTTCACGGTCTGATCCTCCAGTGCAAACATCTCTTCATCCGCCATCCTGCTCAGAGGAAACATCCCTCTGCGGTCAGCAGGGGGGCATTGCAGTGGCGCAGGGGTTTCCTAGTTGAAATAATGGCTCAGTCCCCTGCAGCGGTCAGGTGTTCACATGCTCGTGCACGCGCACAGACAGCTCGACGCGCGTCCCCGACTCCTGGCCTCCACCTCCAGCTGGTATGGAGTAAGACCACTGGCCGCTGTTTCAAACCAACTTTTTAATGGTTAAAGTTTCTTATTTTTTCATACTCAGTGACAAATAATAATTATATAATGATTAAGTGTAGTTTTATACAAGACTGCTGCAATAAATCCTGACTTCATAAGATGCTGCTGTCCGATTTTTGTTTATGAGGTATTGATTCAACTCTGAGGTTATTTTGGAAAATGTAGTTTGTGCTGCTGTTGAACTGTACTGAGAGGTGTTTGATATTTAGTCCATCACTTTCTCTGACGGACTGCTGAGGTCAAATCCTGGCAGTCCACCAGTCAGGATGCAGAGTTTGGACACATTTTACAGTCGTTTAAAAAGTCACACAAACAACAACAATGGTAAATGAGAATTAAGTCTTAAGACTTCATTAAGTCAGCGAAGCAGGCGTCAGAATGGAAAAGCGTGTTTATTTGATGAAGTGCTTGCTGGGATCATGAAAAGTGGCTGTTTCCATTGTTCAGAATCATTGATTTAATATCATGGCAAACACCAGCATACAGTTGCTGTTTTTGATAAGTACCACACAAACACATACAGTTCGACCTTTAATCAATGAAGGAAAAGACCAATGGAGTCACACTATCGAGGAGAAATAATACAGAGGGTACGTATAGAAAATTATTTGAAGACAAATACACCACGTTTTCTTTACAGTGGATTATATGTACATATTCAGTTTAAGCAAAACAAAGCATATACCAGTCAAACATGATCTGCCCTTTATTCTCAAAAGTTAATGTCTGCATATGTTTAGACAAAATAGACTTTAAAACAATATCTGGGTAGTGCAAATCTTTTTAGATTCAAGCTGGTTGATTACTTTCACAAACAGCATGTGTGTGAAATAGACTGACTCCTATCCTATTCACAGCATTACACAATGTGACTAAAGTCATCACGTTCCAGTAAAAAAAAAAAAAAAGTTTTTTGTTGTCTTTAAAAACATCTGTCTAAAAGCTACTTCGCGGTCAGTGACATGTGGAATTTGTCTGTACTTGCTTTGGTCACCTTGTAGTTAAACATCAAATAGGTTTTTTTTTTGTGCATTCTGAGTGGACTCATTACTGACCGAGTTTATCTTTTCCTGAATATCTGGCCTGCAGAGAAGTAATTATATGTGAATCTCCTGTACGCAAATAGCTTATACCAGAAAAAAAGAAGGAAAAAAAGGAAGCAACCACATTTTGTTATGTGATGGTGATATATTATGATATAATTTCTATTGCATAATCAGGTTTCTGCCTCAAAAACGTACAAGCAGGGATACATTTTGAGTGAGAAGAGGCTGAGAAGAAGTTTTATATTTTATATATGTATATGTATATACACACGCACAACACATATGCGTGTGGGTGCTTATATTTAAATGAAGAGCAGCAGCAGCAGCAGCAGAGTTTTGGATGAACTGAATGTGAAAGTAACCCTGGAGTAACCCCGATGAAAACGGTTTTCAACTAGACTGAATAAACCTCAGAGAGAAAAATAAGCATCTTTCTCTGCGTGGGTATGAACAACAATGGCAGAACATTCCTGAAACTCCATTTCTTTCCCTTGACAAAAACACATAAGCCAGACCGAACGTTTTTGGTTCTTATCAGGACATAAATGACGAAACATGAACAACCACAAACTGTGAATCACATCAAACCTGAGCGTGGGATCGCTTCAAAATTTATGAGCGCTTTTATATTTGATGTCGAGTTAGTTTGGCAAGAGAATAATCTGACGTTTTTCAACTTTAAATGCACCAGTGAGCCCTCTGCGGTCGCTCACTTGACACATTTATCCAATTATTTCTAGCGGATGGCATTATCTTTAAACTGTCAACGTTTCTTTTAAACTAAATGAATTCTTTTTTAAAGGTTCACATTCATGTCAGAAGCTGGATGATAACACAAACATGTCAGGGTTACGAAACGAAGCAGACGATCTCAACTGAAAAAAAATGTTGCAACATATTTCAAATTCTTACTTATAAAAAAATAAAATATATGGATACTGACAGACCTACATCATTTTGTGTGATCACACTTCTGTAAGCACTGTGTGTTACAAACAAAGAATTTATGACTCACTAATAATGACGTTAATCCAGGGGACTGGAGAAAATTATATACTTTTTCCTCTTTTCACAAGACTAATTAATAAGCTTCAATGCTGGGACTCATTTCTTCCTCTCCTACAAATACTGACCAACTTTCAGCATCACTGGAAACAGACAAAACAGGAGTTTGGCACTGAAATAGTTCCCAGAGAATAAAAGGATCCATTTTGCCTGCCTCCCCAGTCAGTGATGCTCCACTTTCACAGTGACACAACTCTGTGAGGTGACTAATGCTAAGTGCTTTCAAACATTGGGGCATGACTACCAAACAGACAGACATACAGACGTGCAAAAGTACTCAAGACTCACAAACATTAAGACACAGTGGATACATAACATTAAAGAAGCAGGGGATCACAGGTCATCAGCAACTGTGGAAGGTTTACAGGATGATGAATCAGCCAAACGCTGAACCAAAGTGCTGCATACGCAAGTTGTCCATGATACAACTGTTCATTTTAAAAAGGAACAGCTGGACAGTTTGGGAAGTGGATTATCCACGTTCATGTTGAGAGTTTGACGAGAAGGTTGACAGTAACGCGCGTGTACTGGAAATGTAGAACAGCAGTTGGTGGCATATAAAAAGGCGTATTTCCCAAAATGTTCAACTATTCCTTTCACAAATATAGCAAACCCACAATGCATAGGCTTTCAATACCATATTACCCAGAGCAGATGCTTATTGAAGAGTGTGGATTTACTGCTGAAGAAGAATAATCAGTGGCAGAATCACGTCTGCATCGTTTTTAACAAATGATGGATGGTTATTGGTTTGAGCAGTTTTAGAAGAACAGATTTTTTTTTTTTTTTAGATGAATGAAAAATAACATACACTTGCAGGAGGGGGAGGGAAAAAAAAAAACACCTTCCCATTTTTGATTGGTAGACGCACATGTCCATCGCATTCCATTATTACACTACTAGGTCAGGGGTAGGGGGCTAAAATAGAAACCCCAAAAGGCTATTTCCTAATAAAAAACAGTTCTCCATCAGAATTCACCTAGAAATGACTTGTACACCATAACAGTCTTTTTCACAGTCTTTTAAAGCCTTTTCAAAGGGTTCAAAGTGCCTGAATTGCACTTTGAGGGTGGTGTGCGCACGAGAATGTGTAATAGGAAGCAGAATTTGAATATTCTGTCTTAAACATCAGGATAATTTCTACCCACAAACGATGGACTGAGCTGCCACTTCTAAAGATAAACACAGTCATCGAATAAAAAAAAAATAAAGAAAACCTGCAACTGTGAGTAATATAAAAAAGTACAATCAGCATATAATGAAGGTAGACCATAACGGGTTAAAAAACACGCCTCGGACAGGCAGGAAGAAAATGGCTAAGATGATATTTGAAGCAAAAAAGGCACATATTTTTTCCCTTTTATAATAATAGGTGTGTGTAAACCTGGAAGAGGAGGTCGGCTTGTGGGAGAAATCATCCTTTGAATGGTCGGTTAACCATCGATTAACAATCCTGCAGAATTGTTTCTTACGTCCAAAGTATCTATTAAAGCAGTGAAATATGCTTTTTAAATGACATGAAAACAGATTTATCCCCATACGACTGATAATCATTTAGTTACAACCTCCTATAAAAGCTAAAAGATGAACATACAGTCTAAAAGTCTACTTAAGAGCATGTTATTAGATATACTTTGTTACCTTCCAGGCAACAACAAAAAACCTGGAAAAGGGTATAAACTGTTAGAATTTGAAAACATAGAAAATACTATCAGAACCTGTACATAGATATTCGTTTTATCTATTTTTAGATATCGCTCTATAGCTGAAGGTAAGAAACCTGAGACGACACGGATAGCCTGTTATCCTATTCCTCTTTGTGATTATCGCTTATCTTACAAACATTTCCTACTTTTTGTTATACACTACATCTTAGACTGCTCAAAAAAACAAACTCTCTGTGCTCGCTGTCTGGTTTCCACATCAAAATCCCCAGTCTGTCTCCTTCCAGACGTGAGCCACTACACAAAGTTGCATAGTCGTGCATCATTCATGCTTCGATCACTCGTCTCAGATCCTCAGTGCTTTCATCGTTGCTTTTCGGGAGGGGGGGGTGGTCAAGGATTGTAGGGTTTTAAGGCATTCTGTCTGTTACGGGGGACACAGTCATCTCTGGTGGAAGAGGAGAGGTTTGACGCTCCCAGCCCGGAATTTTGGCAACTGATTGCTGATGATCTCCGCCAACATCTCCGGGAACTCCACACTCAAGGATTTATTCACAAAGGTATAGAAGCAGAAGTTGAGCAGTCCACCAACTATCTACAAACACGCAGAGGAGAAAGTATTAGTAAATCACAAAATACATAAGGTTCACATTACTGAAACTGGGTTTAGTGTGGAAGCAAAACCAGCTCCACTAAGGTAGTTGCAACATAAAGTTACCATACACCTTAATATAGGGGTATCAGTCATCCCTCAGTTTTACCAGATGAGTAATGTCTTTGATATTCAGACCAGGAGCTAGGGCTGGGTCATAATGAAAAAACCTGTCATAATATAAAGTGATATTCTATTCTATGCTTAAAAATTCTTCATGAAGACGCTACTGTAAAATGACCAAAGCTTTTCTGTGCTGCAGACAGTATCTATCTAAAATAAATAAACTACAGAAAAACAAAGATCTTCAGATACAGTACAAATTCTTAGTAATCTAGCAGTGTGTGAACTCAATGCACTTAACCACTGACACATTTAGTTACTCTGTGATGTGACAGTTTGTTAGCATGTTGTCAAGCGAGTTTTTAATATTTATAGTTTCTAGTGTTTATACCGCCCAGCCCTAACAGAGGACAATGCCTGTGACACAGCATTTTTACAAAACCAACATGTACGCTCGTACGTATCATGCAGCACTTTTAGATTATTTGGATTAGACAAGGACACAAGACATGGAAATTACTGTTGGGACAACTTTGATTCTTTTAACAGGAATCTGACATTTTTATGTGAGACTTCAGCACAATCTCTATTTATGACAATTTATTATAATTTATTGCCATATCATTATTATCATAAGTCACATCACTCTGGGTTTCAAGAACTTTTATGAGCATAATTGTTCAGTACAGGAATGATTGATTTTTCATGATGTTTGAATATATGATATTAGATTGATAAACACTAGTCAAACACAAGCTAGTTCATGTGATAAATATTGATACTGTACATCCTCTATTTTTATTAAACTTTTGTAACCTTGGTTACAACACCATTAGAACTGACTTTATACTTAAAGTTATATTCAGCTGGTGCAACACACTGAATATACATAAAACTTTAAATATTATGTCGATTTTCAGACCTGGAATGAAAACTGCAAACTTCGTAATGACACTATAAAACGTTTAGAAATTAGCCTTCTAGGTTACGAAAGCACTGTAATCATAAAATCTGACCTCATTTGTTGCAGCTAAATGTAAAAATGCTCTAGAACCTGTCCTACACAACTCTGTGTTACTGGAAAAACGGTTTCCTTAAACTAAGTAAACACTATGAATTACAAATGACTGAATCTATTATCAGATTAATCACAGACGCAGTTTAAGGATTCGCTTGACATGTTATCAGCCACTCCTGATAACATGCAATGCTGACGTTACACACACTGGCTCTCTGTACCTCATGCATGGAGTCGAGCAGCTTAGTGAGCTGATAAAAACGCTGCCAATTCTGGCTGGAGTTCTCCTCGCGCTTCACAATGGCTTTTCCCAGCTCCTTAATGTACGACATCCGAATCTCATCGAACACCGCCTGGCTCTTCAGGCCGTCTTTTGGCACTGCAGGGCAGAGAAAAAACAAGGTCAAGAGTTAGTACCAGCACTTCACACTTCACCTGTCCCACGTCCACTACAAAGCAGAAAGGACATATTTTACATTTTAAATTATAGCAAACGTCAAAACTGTGAAGGACGAAAAACAGCAATGAATACACAAGGTTATATCAGAGTGCACCCTCAATAATGTTTAGCATCACAAAGCACTTAATGGACACATGACTGCAGGAAAAACACCAGAGTCTGGCTACCTGCAGTTATAGTTGAAAGTACATCAGCTTGCTTAAAACCATAAAGTCCTTGTTTACACCTTTAATCCTCCCGCACCACATTATTAGCTTACTGTGGTCACCCTGTAAGTGCTCTGGTTGGTAAAATTGTGTGTGTGTGTGTGTGTGTTTTTCTGTATCTAACGAGGCAGATCTGCAAAGATTTAACGATGTGTCGTGCCCTGTGCATACATCAACATTATCTTTCAGCATCTGTGGACAGTATTGGATTGCAGTAATGGGTTTTGTAACGACTGCATTTAACACAGCACCACATTCAATATGTGGAAGGAGGTGTGAGCTGTAAGGTAAAAAGTCTGACCTGTGCTGAGCAGCAGCAGGACCTTCATGCACAAATACTCGTCATGAGAGACCTGTAGCCGGACAAACTCGCTGGAAATCTTCAGCATCTGCTCGCACTGGTCGGCCATGTAGGGCAGTTTCATCCGCTCCCTGGTGGAATGAGGATTGAGTAACCACAGTGGTTAAACAGGATTTACTTGTTTTCCTTAAGTGACCAATTTACAGAGCTGTTTTTTTTACAGTTTCGATCAAAGAGATCAGGTCACTATAATATCAATGTACAGTTGTGGCCAAAAGTTTTGAGAATGACACAAATATTGGAAATTGGAAAAGTTGCTGCTTAAGTTCTTATAATAGCACTAATATAATACTAATATTTGTGTCATTCTCAAATCTTTTGGCCACGACTGTAGATTAAATGTTCATGGACTTCATGAATGCGATGTTAAATTATTTTTTTCAGAAAAACTATTCAGTTTATTGTTTGAAGCAGAAAGTTAAGAATACAGACTTGACATGAGTTAGTGTCTTCTCAGTAATGAAAGTATATTATGTGCGAGAATTAGGTCAAACTGAGGTCTTGAAATGTAATGTATCCTAAGTTGTTTTTGTCTTACTAAATTGTAGATAGTAAATTGTAATAAGATAAATACAAAATGTAGAAAAGATTATTTGACTGTAATTCATGAAATTACATTTTACCAAACTAAGAAAAGACTGCAATAATCAAATGCATATTTAACAATCTGACAAACAAAAACAAGCTGAAAGTTGAGCTTGGCAGCTGACTCACAAATGAGAAAATGACCTAATCAGATATTAATTATGATCATATTAACTTTCAGCTTGTGAAAAAGGAAAAAAGAAAAAGGCTTATTACAGCCTTAAGTATGGCGCCTGTGCCAACTGTGCTCACTACTTTCACAGTGCTGTTTACAAATGGAGTCATCAAGTCTATAAAAAGGATGAAACACTTATTACTGATGACAGCTGACAGACACCGATTCTCAGGAGATACAACACAGCACAAAGCAGAGAGCTGCACAGACAGAAATAAACAAACAGATGTATGCGTTGGCAGACTGATGGAAAGAAAAAATCTCAGAGAGGGAAATAAACCATCAGCACTCGATTTATCTGAGGTATGAGTGAAGACTTCATTCAACTCTATCTACGGAACGGATGTTAAACACAAGCGTACTACTACTTTTGGTAACAAACCAAACAACAAGCTTTATAAACAGACTGAAAATAGATGGATGCATACTCATTGATTACGAGGTCTGGTGCGAAGCAGAGCATGTTGCTGTTGCACTGTTGGTAAGACCTCCAGCCCAGACTGAAGGACATGAGGAAGAGCCAGGAGCACTGCAGCAGGGTCATCTGATCATCCAGGTGCAGGTTCCTGAAACCTGAGGGGACGAACATGGAATTACTTCAACTGAACAGTTAAAATGTGTGAGTGGGTGTGATGGTAAAGAGTAACAGTAACCAAGTACTGCAGTAAAATTATTTAAATATGCACTAAGCAGGTTATAGCACATAAAAAGCACATTTTATAGGATGTGGTTGTAAGCCGTTTGCCCAAATCAAAAGAGAACATTTTGCACTCCTTAACTTCAATTTAGCACATCATTATCACCAATATAACTTTCATTAATGCATGTTGCAATTGCATATAGCCTAAACTAGACACAAAAGGCAAGTTTATACTCCTACTGGCACAATAGATATTAACCTGGCAGCGCCTTGGCCCACTTTACGGCAGAGATGACCTGTCGGCCACCCAGCCTGTTGAGTGTGGTCATGAGGCGGGTGGAGGTGTCAGGCAGAGTACTGTCGTAGCCAGCGTAGATGGTGTCGGGCTCGATGGCTTTCAGCAGAGACAACATCGTGGGAACGAGTTGAGGCATACACTTGGGCACAAGGGAGCAAGTCTCAACAGGTGGAGGAGGAACCATCTCGGGCGGGTTGCTGGGCAGAATCTTTAAGCGGTTCAACTTCTTGGTTTTACGTGCTGCAGAGACACAAAACAGGCATGAACACGCATGGACGAGTTAAGTGCTACGAAGATAAAACAGGAGCAATTAGACCAACTCACGGTTATGCTATGTGTGATTGATATGTACCTTCCAGGTTCATGCCTGCCATCAGACATTTGCGGAACCGACAGGCTGGGCAGTTCTTCCTCCTGATCTTGTCTATTATGCAGTCATTCCTCCCAGCACACAGGTAATTATGTTGCCCTGAGGTACACAGAAGAGGAAGATTAATCTGTTATTTATCTTCATAGCAGTGGAAAGCACCAGAGGGGGGAAAAAACAATTAGCTGTATCACGGTCCTTTACTATGCAACCACGATTGGTTCCAACTTTACATCAAGACTCCAGCATTTAAGTAAACTTGTGTGACATGACGAATAAATCAGTGGGAAAATAATGATGTTGTATGGACTTTATACCTTCCACTGCTCTCTTGAAGAAGACCTTGCAACTGCCGCAGGTGAGAACGCCATAGTGGCAGCCTGAAGCCTCATCGGAGCACACCAAGCAGATTTTCTGAGTCCTGCTCTTTCCATGTGCCGTGGATGTAGCAATGCCTCCATCCTGTCTGGCGGCAGAGCTGGAGGTAATGCAGAGGAAAGTCAGAGATATCCTGTCTCTTAACCATAAAAAACAATCTATGATGACTGTACTATCACATAGCTGCACAGACATTTTAGCCAAACCCTATGATGACACATGGTTTGAGAGTTTAAGTATAGTTTATATTCACAACTCTGAACTTCATGTTTAAAAACAAACTACACAGATACACTGCATATACTTCCAACCACAGTCATTTTATTCCTTCTGCTTGTTTTCTTCAACCTTCACCATCATGAGAGAAGAAAAGTGAGGCTCACAGTGCCTGTTGGGCCTTTAAAGTCTAAATTATCTGAAGATTTGAGGTCACTTCCTAAATCCAGTGGTTGACTTTAAAACAGCCCTTCTTCCTTTGAATAAGCCACAAATGTTTCCAGACCCAGTCAACAGTGATTAGACACCACCACTACCGCAAAACAACCACTAGAGGATGCCAGACTTTGTCGCATCCCTGCGCCCCCTTTTCAACCTACTGGTCACAGCAACAACACCACCCACAATGAGAGGATACGGAGCCGCAGACGTGTAACAACCGTCTGTCCATGTGTCCACACGTCTGCCACTGAATGACAACAAACTGTTGTGTACGATAAGAGCTGCTCTGAAATGTCACTGCACACTGAAGTAAAACTCTTAGTTATACAACATGAGAGAATTCGCCTGAAAGGAAGACAGGGCCCAGCAGTCAGTAGATGCAGCAGGATGGGAAAACCTGAGTGAAACATCAAAGCATCAAGTCCAGAAGCATTCAGCAGCTGGATTTTTAAAAAAATCCATCAGGCAGAAACCTTAGAGGAGACTAGCCATGATTGGATTGAAAGCTTTCTGAGCACCACTTACAACATACTGTGGTCAATAAGGATGTCCATTTACAGATCTCGTATTCAATACAATTTTGTGTGATTTTGTTTCTTACGTGTTCTTGACTGCACTCCTCAGATTGAATTCAAACTTTGGCATAATTAACGCAAAATCCTGAGGTTGGTTTTGAGAGATGACACTGCACCTGCCACCTGGTGCAGCTGTGAGAGCTGAATCTTGGGACAGATTAAACTGAGAACACATGTGACTAAACCCATTTACAAATAAAGCTGACCGCCTCACATTTTGTTGACACATTTAACCAAAAGTTTCAAAGAACAAAAAAGGTTAATTTCAGTTTGGTATCAATACAGGAAAGATGTTTCATAAGGAAGCACTAAACAAACCATGCTCTGTGCTGTTTGCACAATTTATCAGTGTTTGAAGTGGCAACCTGAGCAGAAAAAACATTATTATTAATATTTATAGCAGCAGTGAAAATCAAGTGGCTTTTTTAAACTGGAAATTTAATTCATCGCTCAAACTCAAACAGAGTCTACCTATGCATATACATCACTAGTACTAAAACAAACTGCATTAATCACTCGTTTGCAAAAGTGGAAACAGGAAACCGCAAAATTAAATACAATAACAAATCTAAACCCAACAAATTCAATCCACTACTACAGCCCTGTTTTGTTAACATCAGCAAAATTATCAGTGTCTCCCAGCATATTATGATCTTTGGCCAAATTACAGTTTTCTTACAAAAAAATCTATATTTTATCAAAAAAAAAAAAATCTGCACTATGTTATACCTGGGCAGGGAACAACAAGTTCCAAGATCATTTTATTCATATATGACTATCCATAAGATATTATTAACACATACATATTAAGTTGTGTGTAAATTTTCAGTTTGTCTGTCATATTTAAACTACATGTATAGAAGTCGCTTTGCTCTTGTTTGCTATAACACATTTTTTAGCGATAATATCTATATTGTGTGTGTGTGTGTGGGGGGGGGGGGTGCTTTAGTTGACCTGGCAGCAGCTGGCGGGAGCTGCGGTACACAGCAGGCCATCCCTGGAGCCCCCGCCCCTCTGGATGTTGA
>JAUBNQ010000002.1:9504701-9530005 GCA_032353495.1 Ctenopoma kingsleyae | reverse complement strand
TGGGGGGGGGGGGTGCTTTTTGTGTTCTACTGTCAGCAAAAAGGCAAATAAAAACATGAAAAACAGCTTATAGTCTGAAAAATGTTTCATATATATATGTATATAGTTATAACCGTATTATTAACAATGTTACATTATCAGCATCTGAATAACGTATCTCAGTTCTTCATTCCACTCTCAACAGGCACGTCTGAACATGAAAATCATCTGGGTCACAGCCAACAGTCTACACAAAACAGCAGCAACCTTAGTGAACTGTAACACACGTGGTGAATACAATTCAAATAAAAAGCTGTGCTGTTGCGATGATGTAACCGCCATGTGTCTCACACAGATTTATGTGGGGTTTCCTTAACGTGCTGCCACTGAGAGCACAATCACTCACTCACTCACACACACACCAAAGACTCTCAAGCCTTAAAAGGAGGGTGTGGTGTCCAGGAGGGTGGGTGGAGGGTGCTAATCCAAATGATGATGATGATGATGATGTCAGAGGGCGCGGAGAAGTAACCAGCTTGTCTTTTACTGGTTTACTGGAATAGTGTTGGCAGGACAGCTTTACCATAAGGCTTTAGGCTACTAGTCCAAATCTAATTACTGCAGCCACTAGGTCTCCATGTCTTCAACAACATAGTATGGCTGAAGTGATGTTACTGCTTTAGAGTATTCTCTTAAGACTCAATTACAATTAGTTGACGACAATAAAGTCACAAAACAAGATACAAGTCTATTTTAGTGAGACAAAAACAATCAAAGCTGCACAGAAATGTGGGGAGAGTGAATTTCCTCTTTCTGAAGGCTGTTAAAGTGCGTGCTAACCATCGACAGGAAGTTCTTCCATTCCCTCACGAGTTTACTGTCGGTCACACTCAGTCACTGTGCACAGACAGAGACACAGGGCTCAAGAAGAGCAGTGTTAAGAAACCGCTTTTCTCTGTAGGACTGATCAATCAGCCCACTTAACAAACTTAAGATAATGCTGATGGCCCACTGCCCTGCTTGACAATTCATAATCCCCTTTTAGCGTCACAAGTAGCTTGGCAAGACCCTGATCTATATCCCTCAGCCTTTTTGTCACTTCAAAGACAAACAGCTGTTAAAAGAAATGTCGCTACCAAGTCATTTCCCTTAAGAGTGTGATGGATCATTTTCTGTTTGTGCATTTATTTCATATTAGTCTATATCAACTTACTGTATTGGGCCTTACTTCATACTCAGCACTGCAAATGAGTCAGAGACAAATTATGAACAATCATTATGCTAGACTGGATGTCTCTAGGTCACGTGGTGAGGCCTCTAAATATAACTAAAATGACAGTAAGAATCTGTACAGAAACCTGGCTCATTGGCTGCATGCTTAAAATACGATTTCTGTGTGACTACTCATTAGCGCCGATACTGATATGGAACAACACTGCACAAACTTCTCAACTTTGTTAAAATTGTGAGTGTGAAGAGGAGAGCAGAGGAGGAGCAGAAGGAAGTGCTGTTTTATGAGGTAAGAGCCAACAAAAAAGAGGAACTGGTCTGCATGCTTTGAATCATTCTCACATGCAGAACAACAACACAGCCTCTATGAGGGAGTGGAGAGACTGGGTTTATTTGGCCAAAGTCTGGGCTGGACGCCTTGAAAATATGTGCCTCCTGTGCCCTCCAATAAAAACAGACATGTATCTTTATTAGTACGTTGACATTAGTTTAATATCCTTAATAAACATAAAACATGTTGCCACAGCAAATGAAGACAATGGGGATATAGTTCCCACTGGAGCTATTTCACACTCACATCTTTAGGCTATTGTTTTGGTCAATGATACAGAGAGATACTCTTTCATGTGATATTGTGGATGATCCCTTACTGTAACTGCCTTCGAGGAGCCAATGTCTTCTGCTTTCTGTACTGACAAAACTGTTTTAATAACAGCTACATGTTGCAGCCCCAAGCAACAACTATTGTCTGGCATTCAGCCCAAGAGCAGTAAACTAAAACTAACCCATGTCTGCACAGAAGCAAAATAACCCCAAAGGATTTAAGTTTCCATATTTGTTTCCATAATAGGAGCCATTAGTGACTGTGGTGGGAGGTGGCTTCCTGTCCTGTAAAATGAATTGGATGCTTGCCTTTGCTACTGTGCACATAACTGTAATACCTTAAGCTGTACACCACTAGATGCAGGAGGAACCCACTCCCAGAGTTTGAATTTGCTGACTTGACACAGAACACAAAAGACGAACACAGACACCGTACAGACTTAGCTATATCCTCTTAACCTCAATATGGGGAATTTCTATAAGCCTATTCAGTGTCAGAACACAACAAAAACTAAATGCAGAAAAAGCTGAACTGTGGTTACAGGGGAATGCAGTAATAACATGAAAGTAAGTGGAATGGCTGGCATTTGATCTGGTGCGTTCATTTGGCGCCAGCTGTGAGGAGGCGAGATAGAAAGTAGGTCAGGAGAGTGAGAGAGCTTCGCAGCAGCTCTCTGTAGTCCACCTGACTGCAGACACACCCACATGCATACACATATGCACCCCTACACATTCACGTACAGTAAGTACACAAAGCGATCAGACATGCGCGTCACAGACAAACAGAAAAAAGAAGGTAATTTACAGCTGCTGAAACGTCTGCTGACACTCAAGGTCTCTGCCCTTGGTTGCAGGAAGCAAAGACAGGGGAGGAGGGGAGTAGAAGAGAGAGAAAAAGAACAGACGAGAGAGAAAGAAAGTGGTGAGGGGTGTGTCAGAGCAAAGCTGCACACTGAAAAGCAACTCTGACCAAAGATTACTCTCAGTCACAAGAAAATGAGGCAATGCATACACTAAATATGAACTTCATATAATTATATATAGTTATGTATAAACTACTCATGTATCAAAACAGCCACCATATCATCAGGAATCATATATTTTATCCATTGCAAGCATTATAAAGAGTACTGTGTTAGTTCTGCATCTTAAGTATGTTAATTTCTATCTTCTGCAGAATTCAAAGAAAATAGCATGGGGAGAGAGTAAAATCATTTGTTGTGACAGAGAGCAGTCAGTTAACTGCTGTAACACAGACCAATGTTGGTTAAGAGTCTATTTTCTTGTGCTTTATTCAGCAATGAGTCATAGTCAGTTTCCAAAGCTGACTCAATATTCCCACATGTGAAATTCTCTTGAGTTTTACCACCTTGGTGAAGTCGCTGTCAGATTTGCTGTTTAACTTGCGAATGCGCCGCTTCATATAGCCTGCCTCTGTCTGCACAGCTCTGCGCCAACAGGCAGAACTGTATCTATGTATTATTATGAGTCAGGTGCTACTAGGACCATGATAAAAGACATGTCATAATGAATGATTACATCTTTTTAACAAACAAAAAGCTTGAATCCTTAACCAATTTGACAGTCTAAGGATCGATGGGTCCTTATCACATAGATTTGTTACTATAAAACCAACTTGATTCGTTTTCTCTTGACGTCAAATGAGTGGCTCTGAACCGTACATTACTTACAAACATGCAGACAAACACAAACCAAATGCTGGAGCTACACAACACTGCTTTGTATACACGTGAAAACAGTGCTATTCAGTAAACCAGTTTTATTACTCCTGCAAACAATGTTCCTTCATTACACACAATGAAGTGAAAGGCCTCCAGTAATTACAATGTGCAATATAAAAAACATTTTTATAGAGAATACAGTGCACAACATCTCATTCTTTTATCAAAGAGCATTTAAGGTTATGTAACAGGAGGATATATGGCTAAGTCATTACATGTGACCCACAAACTGAACTTTACACTATGGCCGAGGTGAAGGAGGAAATGCCTCACTAAAAACAAAGGTTGTATAATAAAACTGAAGAAGCCTTTTGGACGAAAACAACAAGCAGGTCCAGCTGCCACAAAACAACACTTCTGGGAATTATATAACACAGGCCTTCTACAGGAGCTGTGAGATTATCTTCCAGAACAATTATGTTTCTGCATTTTTCCTCCATTCAACGGGTGTATTACCTTTTAGTGGAACTCTGTGTTAATCAAGTTATGCCACATCAAACCGGTTACCATATGATGAGGGTGTGTATTTCTCAAAATAGGAACAAAGGGGAGCATTTTTCAAGGTGATGCATTCTTCTTTTTGTGTGACAATCAGCTGCTAAATCAGACTGTAACACAATCATTTAGTAAAACTGAGATGCAGTAAAAGAATGGAGCCTTTAGAGAATTTAAACCCCGGTGAAGCTGGTTAGGTTAGAGGACCTGCACAGAGCAATGCAGACTGCACACTCTACAGCAGATCAGTGTTGGAGCCAGAGCAGGAAGCAGAAACAGCACCGTTGCGTGAGAAGCTGGAGGACATGGTGACCTGATGCCAACCGCCTGACAACCACAGATCCACAGCAGCCGAACGTTCAGTTGATTTCAAGCCGTTTGATCTCACACAGGTTGAGACAGATAGTCACCACAAGGAAAAAAAAAACTCCCACTCATTACAGAAAAATACACAGAATTCTACGTTTACACACAGATAAGCCAATACTTAAACACTCCAACAGCTATACACACACAATTCTAACCTCTACAATTTAGATTCACACCACTTGCACATAATTCTAAGCTTAAACACGCACACAGACACACAAAACAGCTAATTAACACAAGGTCAGGGTGATTAATACCACAAGTGAAATGAAGATGAGATATATTTTGTTTCTCTCCCATCTGCTCCTGACCAGACATTAGAACAATGATCAGACTGCAAAGACAACACCAAGCATCATTTGAACAAACAACCAAACCAAACCAAACAACAAAATCACAACCATATTTGTGCGTTGCATTGTCTTTCAGCTGATCACTCCCTGCTACACACTGTGAGTTAAAGCTAATGAGTGTAAACGTAAAAGAGACCCAAACAAAAAAAGTCCCCAAGATGTTTGATTCTGTCACACCACTGTTGGTGAAGAATTTTTACTACTGGGCCTCAAAGCCACATTCACAGCTGAACCCACAAAACTATACTGGGCAGTTGAGGAATAACTGAACAAAAGGCACTTTGTGGGGCCGGGTGGAGACCAAACACTGTGACACACATTCATCTATATGGGAGTTCTGGGGGGAAGAAATCACAGCAGACATTACAAAATCTTAATTTAGTAAAATCACATGAAAAAGACAGTGATCAAGCAGACTTTTCCCCCCACTTTTCTCCACATAGGAGGAATTTCCTCCTAACAGCCTGACCATTCCTTAAAAGCCACAATTCATTCATCCCTGTTGTTGAATGAACTGCCTCCACGGCTCCTTGGGGACAGATATACTTCAAAAGAAGACCGTGAACATCTCAGGTTTATCTTTGGCATAATGCAGCTGGGAAATCTAAGAGATCTGCCCACAATGTCCTCATTAACCAGTAGTGTGCGGATACTTCTGTGAAAGATGTCGATTTGGCATCATTTGGTTAAGAAGGAAAACTGCTGATCACAAATTGGAAGTAGGGTGTGTCATAAGTACACATGTTCAGGCTTGTCCAGTCTGTGAAAAAGGATTAAATATCTAACGTGGATATAGTTCCCACTGGAGCTATTTCACACTCACATCTTTAGGCTATTGTTTTGGTCAATGATACAGAGAGATACTCTTTCATGTGATATTGTGGATGATCCCTTACTGTAACTGCCTTCGAGGAGCCAATGTCTTCTGCTTTCTGTACTGACAAAACTGTTTTAATAACAGCTACATGTTGCAGCCCCAAGCAACAACTATTGTCTGGCATTCAGCCCAAGAGCAGTAAACTAAAACTAACCCATGTCTGCACAGAAGCAAAATAACCCCAAAGGATTTAAGTTTCCATATTTGTTTCCATAATAGGAGCCATTAGTGACTGTGGTGGGAGGTGGCTTCCTGTCCTGTAAAATGAATTGGATGCTTGCCTTTGCTACTGTGCACATAACTGTAATACCTTAAGCTGTACACCACTAGATGCAGGAGGAACCCACTCCCAGAGTTTGAATTTGCTGACTTGACACAGAACACAAAAGACGAACACAGACACCGTACAGACTTAGCTATATCCTCTTAACCTCAATATGGGGAATTTCTATAAGCCTATTCAGTGTCAGAACACAACAAAAACTAAATGCAGAAAAAGCTGAACTGTGGTTACAGGGGAATGCAGTAATAACATGAAAGTAAGTGGAATGGCTGGCATTTGATCTGGTGCGTTCATTTGGCGCCAGCTGTGAGGAGGCGAGATAGAAAGTAGGTCAGGAGAGTGAGAGAGCTTCGCAGCAGCTCTCTGTAGTCCACCTGACTGCAGACACACCCACATGCATACACATATGCACCCCTACACATTCACGTACAGTAAGTACACAAAGCGATCAGACATGCGCGTCACAGACAAACAGAAAAAAGAAGGTAATTTACAGCTGCTGAAACGTCTGCTGACACTCAAGGTCTCTGCCCTTGGTTGCAGGAAGCAAAGACAGGGGAGGAGGGGAGTAGAAGAGAGAGAAAAAGAACAGACGAGAGAGAAAGAAAGTGGTGAGGGGTGTGTCAGAGCAAAGCTGCACACTGAAAAGCAACTCTGACCAAAGATTACTCTCAGTCACAAGAAAATGAGGCAATGCATACACTAAATATGAACTTCATATAATTATATATAGTTATGTATAAACTACTCATGTATCAAAACAGCCACCATATCATCAGGAATCATATATTTTATCCATTGCAAGCATTATAAAGAGTACTGTGTTAGTTCTGCATCTTAAGTATGTTAATTTCTATCTTCTGCAGAATTCAAAGAAAATAGCATGGGGAGAGAGTAAAATCATTTGTTGTGACAGAGAGCAGTCAGTTAACTGCTGTAACACAGACCAATGTTGGTTAAGAGTCTATTTTCTTGTGCTTTATTCAGCAATGAGTCATAGTCAGTTTCCAAAGCTGACTCAATATTCCCACATGTGAAATTCTCTTGAGTTTTACCACCTTGGTGAAGTCGCTGTCAGATTTGCTGTTTAACTTGCGAATGCGCCGCTTCATATAGCCTGCCTCTGTCTGCACAGCTCTGCGCCAACAGGCAGAACTGTATCTATGTATTATTATGAGTCAGGTGCTACTAGGACCATGATAAAAGACATGTCATAATGAATGATTACATCTTTTTAACAAACAAAAAGCTTGAATCCTTAACCAATTTGACAGTCTAAGGATCGATGGGTCCTTATCACATAGATTTGTTACTATAAAACCAACTTGATTCGTTTTCTCTTGACGTCAAATGAGTGGCTCTGAACCGTACATTACTTACAAACATGCAGACAAACACAAACCAAATGCTGGAGCTACACAACACTGCTTTGTATACACGTGAAAACAGTGCTATTCAGTAAACCAGTTTTATTACTCCTGCAAACAATGTTCCTTCATTACACACAATGAAGTGAAAGGCCTCCAGTAATTACAATGTGCAATATAAAAAACATTTTTATAGAGAATACAGTGCACAACATCTCATTCTTTTATCAAAGAGCATTTAAGGTTATGTAACAGGAGGATATATGGCTAAGTCATTACATGTGACCCACAAACTGAACTTTACACTATGGCCGAGGTGAAGGAGGAAATGCCTCACTAAAAACAAAGGTTGTATAATAAAACTGAAGAAGCCTTTTGGACGAAAACAACAAGCAGGTCCAGCTGCCACAAAACAACACTTCTGGGAATTATATAACACAGGCCTTCTACAGGAGCTGTGAGATTATCTTCCAGAACAATTATGTTTCTGCATTTTTCCTCCATTCAACGGGTGTATTACCTTTTAGTGGAACTCTGTGTTAATCAAGTTATGCCACATCAAACCGGTTACCATATGATGAGGGTGTGTATTTCTCAAAATAGGAACAAAGGGGAGCATTTTTCAAGGTGATGCATTCTTCTTTTTGTGTGACAATCAGCTGCTAAATCAGACTGTAACACAATCATTTAGTAAAACTGAGATGCAGTAAAAGAATGGAGCCTTTAGAGAATTTAAACCCCGGTGAAGCTGGTTAGGTTAGAGGACCTGCACAGAGCAATGCAGACTGCACACTCTACAGCAGATCAGTGTTGGAGCCAGAGCAGGAAGCAGAAACAGCACCGTTGCGTGAGAAGCTGGAGGACATGGTGACCTGATGCCAACCGCCTGACAACCACAGATCCACAGCAGCCGAACGTTCAGTTGATTTCAAGCCGTTTGATCTCACACAGGTTGAGACAGATAGTCACCACAAGGAAAAAAAAAACTCCCACTCATTACAGAAAAATACACAGAATTCTACGTTTACACACAGATAAGCCAATACTTAAACACTCCAACAGCTATACACACACAATTCTAACCTCTACAATTTAGATTCACACCACTTGCACATAATTCTAAGCTTAAACACGCACACAGACACACAAAACAGCTAATTAACACAAGGTCAGGGTGATTAATACCACAAGTGAAATGAAGATGAGATATATTTTGTTTCTCTCCCATCTGCTCCTGACCAGACATTAGAACAATGATCAGACTGCAAAGACAACACCAAGCATCATTTGAACAAACAACCAAACCAAACCAAACAACAAAATCACAACCATATTTGTGCGTTGCATTGTCTTTCAGCTGATCACTCCCTGCTACACACTGTGAGTTAAAGCTAATGAGTGTAAACGTAAAAGAGACCCAAACAAAAAAAGTCCCCAAGATGTTTGATTCTGTCACACCACTGTTGGTGAAGAATTTTTACTACTGGGCCTCAAAGCCACATTCACAGCTGAACCCACAAAACTATACTGGGCAGTTGAGGAATAACTGAACAAAAGGCACTTTGTGGGGCCGGGTGGAGACCAAACACTGTGACACACATTCATCTATATGGGAGTTCTGGGGGGAAGAAATCACAGCAGACATTACAAAATCTTAATTTAGTAAAATCACATGAAAAAGACAGTGATCAAGCAGACTTTTCCCCCCACTTTTCTCCACATAGGAGGAATTTCCTCCTAACAGCCTGACCATTCCTTAAAAGCCACAATTCATTCATCCCTGTTGTTGAATGAACTGCCTCCACGGCTCCTTGGGGACAGATATACTTCAAAAGAAGACCGTGAACATCTCAGGTTTATCTTTGGCATAATGCAGCTGGGAAATCTAAGAGATCTGCCCACAATGTCCTCATTAACCAGTAGTGTGCGGATACTTCTGTGAAAGATGTCGATTTGGCATCATTTGGTTAAGAAGGAAAACTGCTGATCACAAATTGGAAGTAGGGTGTGTCATAAGTACACATGTTCAGGCTTGTCCAGTCTGTGAAAAAGGATTAAATATCTAACGTGGATAAAAGTGAAATTCTCCTATCCTTTTTCTCGAAACAGTAAATCTCTGTGCAGTCCATGAGGCTGTCTCTGAAGAATTAGCTGTCAAGCTAATATAAGAGTTAACACAGAAATTAGTTTCACGACAAATGCTTGATTTTAAATTGAGCTGCATTTATAAGAAACCCGACAACACAACCGAAACTTGCAAGGAGCAGTTTTTGTTCAGGCTTATCATAACATAAACTGTCCACCTTCTCATCAGTAAACTATGAGGGAGAAAACGCATTCCTACAGAAGCACAGGGGGAAAAAAATCTGTATTTAGAATCTAGTCCGACTTCTTTTGAGCATTGATTGGATTATCTAATACTATGCACAGCCACTTGACTTAATTCAGGTTCTTGTACCTTGGGCTGTCATAAATCACAATTAATAACATTAAACAACAACAATAAGCAACCAGGAACATTTATTAATGATTTGCATGTTGTCAGAGAGTATTAATCTGTTCAAAAACCTTGATGCTTCTCAATACCTAGTTAGCAAACAATGGCATTTAAATGCTACTATTGCATTTATGTAGAAAAAAGAACATTTAAAAAATGCTGCAAGATTAGTGGCACAAAGACTAAAAGCACATAATGTAAAACATATAAAGTAATAATTAAAGATAAACTGTGACCCATGATATTTAATACTAATATACTGGCATTTAGCTGGCCATTCTCAAATAACTGGATTAGCTTCAGGACTTACAATATGGGACTTTTTCATGCTAAATGTGTACTGTGCAGCTGTTTCATGGGGAAATATAAATATCAGACACAGTAAACTTACTAACAGCCCAATCTAGTCCTGCCGTCCTATCTAATTTATAATAATATGACTGAACAGAGCAGTCAATCACATGTGAGAAGCAGCGACTGATATATATTCTGGCTTAATAAGAATTTTCCTAAACCGCCACTCTAAGTGTCTTGTGGTGCAAGACTGGCAGGAATAAAACATAGGTGATGATGAATATGTAGCTCAATTTACTGAGAGTAAAATGAAAGTTGAGGGCAGACCACGCAGCTGCCTACATTTCTTACCTGGCAAAGGTGGTGGGGTAAGAGGGAGAAGCTGAGAAAGCCTCAGTGGCCCTCTGCATCAACGAGTTGTCCCCAACACCTTGGCCTCCGTTATAGGCCCTGCCGATGGCCGTCACTGGGAGATACAGGTTGGACACTGGCTTCTGATCCTTAGGCTGCTCAACTTCACTGCTGCTTGTGTTGAGGCCAAAGTGGTAGGTCTGCCCACCTGAAGTGCTGACCCCACAGATGGAGATGGGGTTAGAATTGGGCATCTCCGTGGAGGACATGCTGCTCATTTGGCAATAACTATGGCCTGCAGACGTTTTCTCCTGCTTGATTAGACCTGGTGTGCAGAGCTGAATTAAGCATGGATCTTTTTCTTTCTTTATCAATGCAGACAAGGTGGTTGTAGGGGTTAGGGGGGAAGCTGTGAATATCCCAGAACTGGACTGATCTGGACTTGTCATATTGGTACCATTGAGAGCAACAGAGACTGCACCACTGCAATTACTGCTCTCAACTACTGAGGTGACTTCCCCAAGAAGAGAATCATCTGCCAGAGTGGAAAGGAAGGCATCATCACCTACATAGAAATCTGAGGGAGAACCTGTGAGCTCAAAGTCTTGGAGCAGGTCCAAACTGTTGTCATTGACCAATTTCTGGTTCATGCCCACATCTTTCTCAATCTGCTCAAAGTCATGATCGAGGTCAATAAGATCTTGGTCTCCTTTATCCATGGAGAACTCTTCATTTTTCATGGAGAAGAAGTTGGGATCTGATCCCCCAGTAAGAGAATCCATGGTAGACTGGGTAATGTCTCGAATACTGGCCTCTAAATTTTCGGTCAAGGTGTGATGCCCAAATGTAGTAGCGAATGTTGGTGTCTGGAGTAACTGCTGAGGCCTCTGAACTTTGGTCAGGCCTCGGGGATTTGGGTCTTCCAAAAAGAGGCCTGCTGTGGCAGTGGTGGAGGTGAACTCCTCTGGGAGGGGGCTGTCACTGAGGCCGTTAGGTACCTGTCCTGGCTGCATCAACAGGCTGGATGGAAGAATGACAGAGCTGGCAGAGGTAATGGACGTGGCATTGTGAGGAGCCACTTTCACCAGACCCCCCACTTCAGGGCTTTCAGTGTAAACCAATTTGCTTAAATGGTCATCTCTTCTATATGGTATCTTCTTCACTCCGCCTTTATCCATCTTTTGGTGGGGAGAAAAACAAAGCGTTACTAACCTTGGATAGATAGAGTGCAAATCAACCACATTATACCGCACTCATAAGCGACAAGCACACATGTTTAAAGCTGGCGCAACCATGCTTTAATGTAACTAAAACCGATTGCAGGATGTCCACAGGGAGAAAGCAACTAACTAACAAACATTAGGTCAACATAAGCCTGGGCACAGTTGCCAGGCATGCCACCCTGCGCGCCCTTGATACGCAGCTAAAGATAGCTAACCGTGTTAGCTAACGTTATAAGCAAAATGTTCACACCAACGTAGTGACAGCCGCGTCAGAGGGCAAACACACACTACGCAGATTGGACCAAAAACCTACATAAAGCTTACCCATAGTTAGCTTGCTAAGTGTTTGCATGTTAGCTTACACTTGTTAGCAGTGTGGCTTACGGTTAATGTGGCTGCGTTCCTACATTTCACACGAATGTCGTTGGCAGTAATATTAGCCTGTTAGCTAGCGCAGCCCCTTTAACTACACAAATAATGTTAACATTAAATATACCACGTTACTGAGTCTGTCCACGTTACCTAACACACGTATAAACTCCATATTAGCAAAAGCTTATATTTACCCTTGAAATGGCTGATTGTTGATAGGTGTCCATAGGTCGTCTGTCAACATTGTTTTGGTTGAAAGTGGCAGTCAACAACACGCAACGCAAAATCGACTCTGTTCACCAGCCTTACACTTCACGCGTCCTATCAAAGCTACGCGTCTAGTAACACAACAACACGCAAAGCTGAATCTGCCTACGATGTTTTCAGTCATCCAGTTCGATCTAGCTGTAAGTAGTCATGCAAACTGCGTTAAACTGCCTGAGCTGCGATGATTCACAGCTAGCCATTAGGAAAGTAGGCGCTAACCTCCAGGAAAAACATACAAAATGGCGAACAGAAGAGGCCAGCCCCATAGTTGATCTGTTTACAACATGCAGCGCCGCCTGCTGGCCGTGCCCGGTAGGCTTCTTATGAGTTGAAGTTTAAACTCTCAGGAGTTTGGGGATTTAAAATAAAAGCACATGCATTCATTAACAATCTACATGAACATACTTACATATCCTTTGCAAACATTAATTTCAGTGCAAAGCCACAAATGGTGCTCGTCTTAGGTCAGCATTTGTCTCCTCTTACAGGGCTGTCCATACAGCTGCTCAGTGAGGGGCTGCACCGTCTCACAGCTGTCAATGGAGAATTTGACAGAGAAAGAAAAACATACATCTGAGGCAGCTGACAGCGAGACCAATAAATAATGACACACACACACAGCACCAAATAATGATACTTTGAGTTAAAATGATAAAGTTTGAGTGCACTGCGGCTTTAGTTGCTATGTTTCCACTTTTGGAAACATGGGGCACAAGTCACAGGGCCATTTAACAGATGTGTTGCAATTTCTTGTTGGGTGTAAACATGGATTCAAGGACATTTTTGTTCATGCTCCTTTACAGCACTTATAGTAAACTAAAGCCTCTTACTTCTTTTTATATGGCCCCAGATTTTATCAAGAGCAGCCAACTGATGCAAAACACAGTGGATACTGCTGTGCAATATAATGTTTAAAACTGCATGACATAAAGGAATGGTTGCTATTCTAAAAGATATGTTTTTTACATCCATGAAAAGTTTATTTATAAATTGTTATGAATGATAAATGATAATGTTAAATAAAAATCATTCTTTATCTTATTTGTCTACTTAGTGTACTGCCCTATAGGTGCTCGAGAGGACACCCTTTGTCATTGCGTTCTTTATTATTAATCAGTGACCTGTGATTAATGGATGACTTTTTCACTAGTCTAAAGCTATTAAGATAAATGCTCATTTTTGTCAGTATGAAGTAAAGAACACTTTATTTAACTACATTTGAAGATGGAGTAATAAAAACTTGCAACACTTTTATGAATTAGCCAGGAAACAGCAAAAATTTTCTTCCTCTAGACAAGTCAGTTGACATGTCTACCTCTGTCATCAGGAAAAATAAGTGGCTGAAGCCTGTCTGTGAGAAGAGAAAATAGAGGAGGACAGGCTACTACTATGTGCACAGGGATAATAACTTTGCAGAGAGAACTGAGTCTATTTTGTTGTAAAAAAAATGTGTCACTGAACATTTCATCATAAATCATGTGGATTTTATTATTCTTTATTGTTCTTATTTGACAGATGACATATTCCCTTTCATCAAACCCACACTGAACATGAAATTCAAGAGCCCATAAAACACATGATTGTCAATTCAGTGTTGTTAAACATACAGATTTTCTTACTGCACGTCCTACATTATTCATGCTGAAGTTGCATGAAATTCAACCCCCTCCAAAAGATAGAATCGAACCTGGGAGTAATGCACGAACAGGAAATAATGCAAAGACAGGAGGCAGGGAAATTGGCTCTAATGGGAGGATGAGTGAGATGAATAAGAAACAGGGTTTGTAGCGAGTATGGGGAGAGAATCATTAAGCAATGGGTACTCTACCCACTCTGTAATCTACTCTAACCACAGAACACTACAATATCATGTATAACCTAAGCAGCAAAACCTCATATCACAGAAAAAGAGATCAGTGGGATGCTCACTGTAGCTCTAAATCCCCACTGTTTGAATCCCACTAAGTCCCATGTGGCTGCTTAGCAACCCCTCTCCAGCACAATATACTCTGAATTAACAGGGTAAAGCGTGACCGCTGCCTCCTCAAAATCACAAGTCAAGGGTGCTCGCCCATCATCAATGCCTTCTCTCAGCACTGCAGCAATAAAAACCTTAGATTTGTTACAAGGCTTCAACAGACAAACACACACAAACCCAAACAAACTGAAAAACAAACCCAGATCAGTTTTAGCGTTGCTCGTGCCTCCACGAGATGAGGGCAGTGGACATAAGGGACCCAAACCTTCATATCCAAAACAAACAGAGTCATAAGTAAAAAGCAGTCAGTCGGATTCAAGTGATAATTAGCCTCTGAATGTATATTTTCAATTTACTCCACTTCCACATCTACTCACATATTATAAACAAAACTAATCTGTGACCTACATATAACTGTATCTATATATCTATATATCTATATCTATATCTATATATGTATATGTATATGTATATGTATATGTATATGTATATGTATATTATATATATATAAACATAAATAAACGATGGTATTGTCAAGCGTTAAATTCAGCCTAGCATCTCATTCCTGCAAACTGGCTTCATTGTGGAGTATACTGATGGCTCTATGACAAATTCACTGAGCAGACCCTGAGCAATAATGCACAAGTCCCAAACCTCTGTCCTCTTCCTCCTATAATCCGGAATTAGTAATGAAGGTTTCCTCTTCATGAGTTTTTCCCAATTAAAACAGCTTGATGCCAAAATGAACAACATGTGCATTGAGTTTATTTATTACCATAACACGTTACTACGTTAAATAGTAAGAATAGTAATAATACAGTAATAGTAATAGTAGTAATAATATAACATAGTAATAATGACTTAAAATCGTATCATTTGAAGCGTTTTTAAATAGTGTTGAGTAGATGGAAGGAGATCAAGCAGCCGTGATGTGAAGTGGACTAAGATCTCTCCATGGTGCTGAAATAAGAATGAACTCGGTCAAATCGATGGGATCAATGAAGGGATAAATTTACATTTTCCGACACAGTGAGACTGGGGGAAGAAGTGGTTCTGGTGCCTGAAGGTTCAATCGGTAGCTAAAGAGCGCAGCTGTCTAGTCCAGCTAATGTCTGAGCAATTATGGGCATTTAGATTGAAAAGGATTTGGAGTGTTATTATAGTATTCTGCACTTCACCATCTCTGTTCACGTGTAGCTGTCACTGCCGATGAGTCTTTGAGCAAGACACTGCATGGGACCTAACCTCTCACCCGCCTCTTGGGATAAGCGCGTCAGCAAAAAGCGTTAAATGTAAATGTGAAAGCCTCTGTGAAGACTTAGAGGAAGGGATTAAAATCCGCAACGCTCGGATGTTAAAACTGCATTAGACCTGAATCCTCTCTGCCAGCAGCACGTCGCCTGTGGCATGATCAGAATTTCATGAAAAACAGCACAGATGCACCCACATCAGCCCGCTTCATGTCGGTCGTCTGTAAATGTCATTTTCCTTTAAGATGATGTAAGACATTACTTCATGGGACGATTTTCTTTCTCTCTCTCTTGCACAGCTTGGAGCAAAAATGATCTTAAACCTTCTGCTGGACCAAGCGTTTCCGCACTCAGCAGTTTGGAGAGATGAGTGCGCACAGGAGTCCCGCTTCCCTCCTCCTCTCTGCGGAGCATGTTTCAGCATCCCAGCTGTCAGGAGCGACACTCAGCAGCAGAATGATGGCACGCACGCACGTACTTCAATTTATCTCCGAGTAATGTGTTTGGACTAGAAGTCAGGCGCCAGAGGGTGAACCTTTCCACAAAAAAACTTGAGGGAATTTTTTTTTTACTTTTTTTATGGGGGGTGGGGGGAAATTTCACAGTGACGTGAGGATTACATTTCACAGTCACTGTAATAGCCCATCGCACTGGATGTCTGTAATATGATGCTGGTTCTGATAATCGATTGTTTTAAAAAAAGGATGCAACGTGGGCAGGGATATTTACGCATGGGGTTAAAGGATATACTGTAGGCACACCTTGGAATTGTTTGTCATGACAGTAGATGCCAGGACTGCAGCTTGAGATCAAGATTACGCTTTTTGGTTTGAGTGCATCAACACCATGCAGCTACACCCGACACGCTGAACTTCTGGGACGTTGGCGCTCTGTGATCGAGACTTGAGGTTTATTGCAAGATCTGAAGAAAATGAGCGAAAACTGCAAAACGCAACCAGCAAAGGAGCAAGACTCGCTGCAAAACCCTCCATCAGATGTTATTGAGCTAAATGTGGGTGGACAGGTGTATTATACTCGTCACGGCACCTTGACGAGCTTTCCAAATTCCTTACTTGGGAAACTGTTCTCTAACAAGAAGGGGTCTTCAAATGACTTGTCCCGGGACCTTAGAGGACGCTATTTTATTGATAGAGATGGCTTTTTGTTTCGGTATGTATTGGATTACCTTAGAGACAAGCAAGTTGTCCTTCCTGACCACTTCCCTGAAAGAGGACGGTTGAAACGAGAGGCGGAATATTTCCAGCTGCCAGAATTGGCCAAACTTTTGTCATCAGATGAATCAAAACTATTTCCAGACGACTTGTGCTGCAGTGATTTCGATGATGCGTCGCAGGGCAGCGACCAGAGGTTCTACCCTCCTTACTCCTTGGACAGGAGGTATGGCTACATCACGGTCGCTTTCAAAGGTGTTTGCGCTGCGGGAGGCAGAGAAAGTCAAACTGATTCCAAGGCCAAAAAGTCACCGAGGATCTTCATCAGCAGCAGGATTGGCTTGGCAAAAGAGGTTTTTGGAGACGCCCTGTATGAGAACAGGGACACGGACAGACCACCGGATCGATACACTTGCCGGTTTTCCCTCAAGTTCAGGCACTTGGAGAGAGCGTTTGATATGCTGTCAGAGAGCGGCTTTCACATTGTGGCCTGTAATTCCTCTCTGACTGCGTCCTCCGTCGGTCATTACGCGGATGACAGGGTCTGGTCCAATTACGCACAATACATCTTCTACCGTGAGTGATAGTTTATTACTCTTACTTTTAGAAGTGATGTCATGTCAGAGGTCATGTAAACATCAGCCAAGCTCCACACAAACAACGCCCAGTGACCACTGAAAGCGCCACACCCTCCCCAATATAATCACACCCAGCCTATAGAATCACCAGTATGTTTTTGGCTGAAGGGTGTTTTTGTAATTGAATGGCGTAAGGAGGTTATCGATATAGTTTCCCATAGAAAATCTCTTTTAATTAATGTTTTTGTATGACTGTCTAGTTTCAAAGGTGTCATGCAGAAACCGGTGTGTGTTTGCTCACACCACCAGGAGGCATGCTCGGGTTACAGCGCACCTCCCCTGAATCTTTGCCTCCCTTGCAGTGACTATAAACTTATGTTCAGGGACCGAGATAAGACGCCAACTTGCCCACGGGCCTCAAGGGAGTTGAGTCACAGTGATGCTACACTTCAAGTACCCATGCGTCATGCGTAAACATGAATGAATAATATAGCACTAGTGGGCAGCAAACTTTGACGTAGATTTTGCTGTATTCTCTTGAAAGCTTTGCTTGTTACTTGAAGTCATAGCTTGTTAAACAGAAAATGTGTTAATTTGCTGCAAATATGGTACATTCCACGTTTTTCCAGAGGGAGGGGTTAGACCATATGGCTAATTAGAAACCACTTTGGTTTTGATTCTGAATAGTTCCTTTTGGAAGAGCTGAAGAAAACCCAGTTGGTGGGTCAAGGTTGGAGGTGCAGGAGTGTCGGCAGAGGAAGACATAACATATGGTTTCCTAACGATTTACCAATAGTGTTGTTAATACAGGCTAATTACAACAGTGGGGTCTGCATTGACCCATAAAAACATCCAGCCAGGTAGGATTTTCCTGAGTCATTCAACTTTTTCGAGCAGCATATGGTGTAGTTGTTTACCCCCCTCTCCATTAACAGACACTGCCCTAGGACAAAGACATGGGACATTAGGGGGAGGAGGAGAATGAGGGACATAAGACTGCAATAAGTACAGCATGGAAGGATAAAAGATGCAGTTAGAAGAGTTAGAAGAGCACACAGAGGAAAGGAAGAGAGATGGGGACTTTAAAGAAGCGAGCTCAAAGGAAGTGAAGAAGAGGGAGATGAGCAGATGGAGGAGAGAGCAGCTAAGCAGGAGGAATGAGGGAGTAAAAGTTGCATGAGACCTGGCCATGGGGAGAAGGAACTGAGGCAGAAAGAAGAGAGCAAGAGCGAGAAGCAAAAATAGATTAAAGTATCAGACAGGAAAGTTCATCGGGTCTGAGGGAGCACAGAGGAAAACATTTTGGGTGGTAAGACACAGAAAAAAGAGTTTTCATTAAAAGAGAGCCAAGGTGAGGCTGAAAGGAAATGCACATAGACACACATTGAGCATTAGGAGACAGAGTCCAAGTCAGGATGATGGATAGACACATCAAAGGCAGACAGGCGTGAGAGCCCTTGCTTCACAGCAGCACAGCAGCCTGCATCCACTTTCAAAACTAATACTGTAACATGATTCTGAATGTGGGACACTGGCTGGCCTAGGGCAGGTAGTCCTAAGCTAAGAATGCATGTAGACAAGTGTACCTTAGGGGAGGCATGAAACAGATGTGCTTTATTGTTGTTTGTTGTTTTCAGAAGAACATTTTAATGCGCCCCCCCCCCCCCCCCCAATCACATATGGAGTGAATCAGGGAGGCTAGCTTAGCGGAGAGTGTAAAAAAGAGCAAGTCAGCAAAGTACACAAATTTAGAGACTTTCTTCCAGCCTGTCAGTTCCTTAGTGTCATTGATGCTGCTCTTCTTGTTAAATCTGTGAGTCGTTTTCTACAGGCTCCACTGACTCAGTATCAGTATGGATTTCACTTTTCAAAATGCCCCAGTAGAGATTGATCATTTTACTGCTTAGTATCATCTGCATTATTAGTCAAGAGACTCATTCCCTCATTAAGTTGAGATACTCTAAGTTATTGCGATCCAGTCCTGCCTAGTACAGACAGGAAACACAATATATTCTGCTGGTTTCTCCATAGACTGAAACAAATGATACTTTCAGCAAAAGGGCACTGTCCTCATGATGCCGCAGTGTCTGAGCATTCATCATGAACAAGAGTTTTTACACCTGATGGCAATGATGAATAATGCACATTTAACCAGGTATTACTTTTTCACACTTTGAATAAACAATTCAGCCAGAGAGAAATATATCAAATCTGATAACCGTCACACGTTGGAGTGAATATGAGTGGGAACAGTAGTTGGTTTAGTCAAAAAAGATGGAGGCTTTTGAAGATGAAATTTTTTTGAAAGAGTAAGAAATTAACCTTGTGTGTATTTTTTTTCTTCTTAGTCTTTATACTATAGCTGATCCTCTCAGGTTATTTGTCAAGAAAAATGTAGGTCATTTGGCATGATGGGGACATTTGTTTTTTGATTGGCAGTGACAACATTATTGATGTAGTGATAACTTTCCAGTTGGCATTTGGGGCCAGTCTCCTTATTGCTAATTATCTCTGGGGAAAGATGAGAGTGCTGGCTAATTAAAAAGCAATCTGTGATCCTAAAATATTTCCTTGTCTGCAGTCATCCACTGAAGATTCAATTTAGATATATAAATGCTGACCTATTTTGAGGGCAATTTAAATACAAGTTATAGTTTACAATAGGAGAAGATTGTTTCAGTCACTTAATAATGTAATGAAAATTACCATAATTATGGACAAAATAACATCATAACCTACTTTGACATCACTGCTTCCACATCACAGCGGCGGAGCAAATGATCATTGAACATTAGGTCTGGTAACATCAGAGGCAGTTTCATCTTTACACATCTGAAACTGTCGTGTAGCAGCGCATTGTCAGAATGGGAGACACATACAGTAAAGATGAAGAATGATTATGTTCGCCAGGTGTGCTCTGTTAATATAACTGTGCAGTCTTCATTTGGGTGGTGAATGAGGTGATATGTGGCCATAATGACTCCTGAACAATGGCCACAACGCAGCAGAGAGAGAAAGGAGAAAGTAATCAGTTGCTTGGGGTTTAATGGAGGCAGAGATTGGGCCGTTCCCAGAGAGACTCGATGGAGTCTGGATGGATCTACAATGCCTACAAGAGATGGATGGTGCTCCCATGAATAACTCACATATATCTTAGAGAGCACCGGGGCAGAAAAATGTCCAGACTTAGAGTGTGTGTGGTTGCTTGAGTCATTTTTTCTCACTATAGTTGCAGAAACCTGTGCACTACCAGCAATACCACCATCAGTTCAAGTAGACAATTTGGCTGACCTTGAGAGTAAATCTCAGTTTGTTGAAAAGATGCAAAAAGAAAAAAAATGTTTCTAAAATCAATCATTCTTTGAAGCAGTATGCACTGAAGGGCCATTCTGGTGGTTTTTCATGTTTTTGTATAGATTTCTTGGGTGCTGTTCACTACAGTTTTAAAATAATCTTGCAAAAATGTATAAGCAGAGAGCGGTAACATAGTAGAATTTTTGATTAGGGACTCAAAAAAAGACACTTTATGCAAAAAATATGCTAATTCACTCTAAAACTCTCACACTGTCTGTGCTTACTTATTGGTTTTCTTTGGATGGATTTCCCTGTAATATACTGTGTAACTGCTGACTCACAAATTACAGATGTTGGGCATGCCCTTGAACACACCAAGATTGTGCGTTTCAAAATAGCCCCAGCTAATAACTTCTGTGTTAGGCAATGTTTAAGTCTCATATTGAAATAATAACTATCAGTTAACAGCCTTGTTCAGTCATAATTCAAATATTGTGATTATGGTCTCTGTTCTGATGTTGCTGCACCATGTAGCTGTTTGAGAACAGGTATAACGGCTCTCTCTGTCTCACGTCTAACGCCTTAATGATCCCTCCAGAGATACTTAATAGCTACTTGGATGACAGTCCTCAAACTGTGGACAGGCCTGAAGACAGGGGGATCCCCTGAAGCCAAAGGGAAGCTTTGTACGTTATGATTCTGTTTGAGGACTTTTGGCGGCAAATGCATCCTATGCATGTAATTACAATTAATAAAGTTTGTCCCAAAGAACTGACAATGAATCAATGTTTGCCAAGCTTTGAATAACACGTACTTGACAGGATGAGACACCAGAATCGCCCCCTTTCTTTCCTCCAACTTCTTGAGACATAATTTAGGTGATGACAAGAGTGCTGCAAATTCTCAGGACAGCTCATCTTGCTTCACTGATGCTTCTGCAGTGGAGGGGTGTGGTGCTGGGTCAGGGGAAAGGCCTACAGGGAGAGGCTGATATAGACATTTCAATCTGTCTGTGCTGCTTGTTCACCTCCCTGTCAGGGAGACACTCAGCAGGCAGCCACCCTCCAACCCTGGAAAAGGACTGTACCCCCATGCCATTAACAATCAGCCAGTGAAGCTGTCACTTCCCTCATGGGAAGCAGATAATTTGGGCTGGGGCAGTCTATGAGAAACTGTAAGAGATGCTCTGTGTCCTTGAATTAGATCACGTAAAGCTTGTCGGGGCTCCACGTCTTATTTCTCAACAGCTCCTTGTTATCACTGCTGCTGAAGATGGTTGTTTCAGTAGAGCGGAGATAATTAATACTGACAAATTCAAATGTATGCAGATATAACAGAAAATATTATCTGGCAAAAGGATGGCTGGATTTCCTTCTCCCTGTAAGAATGGTCACTGCTTTTTCACAGGCCTTTTTTCTACTGCAAGGACACGCTGGCCTAATTTGAGCTAACAAGCATGTAAACTACACTCTTCCTGGGGCAGTGGCAGAGTAAAAATTATTTGTGTAACGGGATATGGGAGCTGGAGAATATAAGAGTGTGTCTAATACGAGAGCGTCTCCACTCGTATGAGCTTAACTCCCTCAATGGCTGCGTGAATATACATTCTTCTTTTCACCAAACTAACAACCAGGTCTGATAGAAAATATATGCATATATATATATATATATATATATATATATAGATAGATAGATAGATAGATAGATATATCAGTTTCTCTGATTTTGCTGTTTAAAGGTATGTGTTATGTATGTATGGTTCAGTGTTTTCAGACCTCAAATAATGCAAAAAAAAAAAAACCCAAAACAAGTTCATATTAATTTTACACAACACATTACTAATGTTTTAAGTGTTGTGGAAGTGGAAGTGTTTAGAGATCAATATTTGGTGGAATAACTCTGATTTGCAGCCACAGCTTTCATGCAGTGGTCTCTTAATTTTTCCCAGAGCTGTATATACAGATTTTGTTCATTTCATAACCAAAGTCAAAGTATGTTTGATCTAAAACCATGCAGCACCTGAAAAACTTAAATAGACCACTCAGCATCATTGGATTTTAATGTGTTTGGGAAAATACAAGACAATAATAAAAGTGAATAAAGCATGTGTTTATTTCATAAATTCAAGCAGCCAAGTGTTTATTTTTGTCTGAGTCAGACAGCTTGGATGCAAAATGCTGCTTTGCGTTCAAAACTTATTTTCATTTGTTTAGACTGAGGGCACAGTTCGCATCACTGCTTAGATTCAAATTTGAAAGGCAGACGGCTTTGGGTCACTCAAGTCTGAATGTAAAATAAATTGCGTTCTGGCCTCCTGGTTATATTCAATAGCAACACGAAATTGCTGAGCGATGTATTTTTCTTGTTCCCCTTCATTTATTTATTTTTTGCCTCTCAATTTTCAGCATATGATCGAGCCTCTCTCAGATTACATGAGAGCAGCACAGGGCTGCTCTGCTGCTAAAGAAATAATCATCAGACACCCTTGATGAGTCAGATGAGGAGCACAGCGAAGAACAAACACAGTCTAATGTCTAACAAGAAACCCACTGACATTTGAATTTGAGCTCGTCAGAGCTTGCTGCCTTCGGTTCCATTCACGTCCTACTTTTCTGCCATTTAAAACCTAAACATGTTATTTTATTATAACATCCAGGCTTAGACTGAACTGTCGCAGAAAAGAGCACAAACGTTGCTGTTTCGTTAGAGAATAATGGGAGTTTGAAGAGACCCTGTGTGACACACCTGCAAGTCTTTGAGCAGAACTCGAGTCCCTCTCTGCGTGTTATTTCTGAGAAGTGCAGACACAGCTCAAGTCTGGTCTGGAGGCCGAGCCAGCCCCAGTCTTTTACTGTGGTTGTAATATGATCTCTTATACAGGCTGTATGGATATGAGAAAAACACAATGCAATCAATGGCTTCCCTGAAAAGATATCAGAGTGTATTATACACACCCACTTGTTTAAATGTACCCATGGATGGCTGTGTCCTGACAAAGCTTTTGCTGTTTCCTGTCTTGGTTCTGACCAAAGCTTGATATCGTACTAGTTTATTCAAAACATACAGTTTGTGGTTGCCCTCTTGCACATGCAGAACAGTCATTTCCATGTCCACGTCCATTTAGACAAATTATTGTATACAACATCATGAAAGCACAGGTGTTTCTCAGCCTGTCAGTGGCTTTGATACAATTCATTCTACTGCGTAGCCTGAAATTTTTATGATGCTATTATTGGGTGTTGGCTAGTTTCCTAAACGGGTTGCCCCTGTAGACCATAGCATCCATCCATTTAGAAACAATGCTCAGCCTCCCTCCTCCTGATCCTCCCTAAAGCGCAGGCCTGCATCCATTTGCCCGGTGCTGCTCGTCTGGTGGATTCAGTGAGATTCATTTTCTGTGGGGGGAAATTGGTGCACTGATTGGCCTTTTTACTCATGGATTAGCCATTAAAAAGCTGTTAGTGACTCTCTCACTATCAGCCCAATGCAATCACGGCAACAGAGATAAGGTCGTTATTACAGTGGTGCCGAGAGGTTAAAATGCCCCTTGAACTCTATTCAGTATAAATTGATGCATGCAGTGGAAGTAGGTAATGGACAAATTATTGCTTCCTCTGAGATATCAATAATATTGAGTCTGTATTAATATATTGGAAAAAGCCATTAAGAGAGTTTTAGAGTCTGTGTGCATGCATTATTTCTCTTACACTGTTGTTTATATTACAGGAAGCACAGGAGTTTTCAACGAGCCATATTTCCACCTGTTAGTATACAGTATCTAAAGCAAGGAGAACAACGAGACCACAGTTCAGGGCTATATTTGGAAATGAAAGACAGCTACAGTCTTTACTTGAACACTTCACAAGCCAGCGGGCTGTACAATACAGTATTTCTGGTTCATAATTAGCAGTGTAGGAGGATGTGAGATGAGACAAGAAGTAGGTACAGAAGGAAAAAAACACTGCTAAAGTATTCTGCTTGTACCAGATTCGCTGCTCATCCAAACTTCCTGACAGGAGGTCAGGACGCCTGCTGAGCTGCAAGTATGCCTCTAGTCACTGACCCGGTTCTGTTACCACCCAAGATAAATTATTTCTAAATTATTTCTTGTGCTAAACCTTTTTTCTACCTTGTTGCCTTCCTAAAGCTAGAAAGCACATTCCTAGACTTATTTGACTGAATGAACAGAAAACAGAAAATAATACACCACCTTGTTGGCAGCCAGGTTACAGTTCTAATAAGAAACTGCCACGGCAAAGCAGATTGCTTTGGCTCCGAGACAAGCTTTGCCTTGGGAAACGGGAAAGGTCTTTAAAGGAGCTGCACTGAGCTCTGGGATTCTCCTTATCAGAGGAAGCAATATGCACAGCCCACCAGCTCTTTGAGATTCAGCAATTAAATGTCAAAACTAATAACTTACATGTTCTTACATCTGTAGCCCCTTAAATGCTCACATACGCCAACTCACACACATTCAACAAATATTTCTTTACATAAATTTGTATGACACTAGAATGGCTGTGTCAGTATTTTTCAGCATTTGCTTGATTATTGTAACTGTTTCTTTCGATTAGTGCTGAAATCTGTGTCTATAAATACAACTTTACTTATATATTATTTTATGGTGTGTTTGTGAAGAAGGGTCTTGCTGCAAAATAATAATAATAATAATACATTTTATTTATAGGCGCCTTTCTGCCACTCAAGGACACCGTACAATAGAATAAAAA
>JAUBNQ010000002.1:9492455-9504601 GCA_032353495.1 Ctenopoma kingsleyae | reverse complement strand
GAGGGGACAGTCAAGTGAATTGAAGAGGATGATCTGAGGGTACGAGAGGGAATAACAACATGAAGAAGATCGGACAGACAACTAACACGTGTGTTTGTGTGTTTTTCTAGGTGGTCCCTCCAGGTGGTCTTCCTCTCACTGTGACTGCTGCTGCAAGAGCCACAAAAGTGAGCGTGAGGGAGAGAGTGGCACCTCCTTCAACGACCTCTCCACTTCTTGTTCTGAGACCCAGTCAGAGGCCAGTTCCCCACAAGGAACTGTGATCTGTGGCCCCGTGAGAAGGCAGGCCAACATCCAGACGCTGGACCGTCCGATGCCTAAAGGGCAGGTTCACATGCTGCAGCAGGCAGAGATGCGTCGCAAGACTGACATGCTCCGTGTCAGAACCTTCGGGGTCCGGGAACGAGAGGCTGCAAAGAGGAAAGGGAACAAGGAGAAGATGACTCCAGAGCAGGAGTTGGAGAAATGTATCCAGGACTTCCGGCGCATTAGGATTCCTGATCACTTTCCAGAGAGGAAGTACATGTGGCAATCAGAGCTCCTGAGAAAGTATCGTCTCTAAATACGAGTGTCATCAAGAGAAAAGGAAGAAAAAAGCGAGATGGCAGTGTATTATCGTGTTGCCATCAGTGAAGCGTATTAAACTACATAGGCAATAGACTGCACCCTCTAAGACACATCCTGTACTAGAAAAAAAACTATGGCCACTTTCCCGCCAGCATGACAAGTGGAGCACACACAGTACAAGGCGGCAAGTCGTTGATTTGTAAAGTATGCACAGTGTTGTGTAGGATATGCACAAGTGTAAATCAGGTTCCTCCTGTTGGGGCTTAACCCTGTTCTCACCTCAGAGAGCTGGGAGCCAGGTGTACTAAAGGCTACTACATCACTAGTTGAAGCAACAAAGCAACCTCAGGGGCAACATCATCTCAATTCATCAACCTATCACATACTGTATGTGCAATTGCCCACAATAGCTGTTTTTTAATGGATGTACCCAGATGGTGCTGTGAGTTAACAATGGAATACTATACTCCACTGATAACACATATACTTATAGTAAGCTTTGATAACAGCACTGCATGTCATTTCACCCTTAGCATAATTATGCAATATTGAACAAACTTTCAAGTGTTTTGTAGAATGGGTATAAAAGGTATGCCATGACTGAGACTAACTTAAATGAGGAAAGCACTGCCTACGTGTGTTTGCCATTGTAAAACGTTTTGTCTAATGTTGTCACGTGTTGGATAGATGATGTTGTGTAGGTAGAGTGTAATGCCAATGGATATTGATCAAATCTTTGATTGTAAGTGTGCAAAAAAGCAAATAAATGGGTTAGAATTGTAATCATTATGAACGACCTTGTTGTGACCTTCAACACGTTTGGATTTAAAGGGATATTCCACTCTTTTTCAACTGAATCATGCTCTCAATTAACCCCTTACCCAAAGAGCAACTGTCCAATCACAGCTTAGCAACCATAACTAGCCACAGCAGGTCTGTCAGTGTTAAGGTTTCTCAACATGTTAGTATATAGTATCTATAATAGTATGCACAGGGACATAGTATGAGTGATAGCCTAAAGAATTTTTAAAAGTCAAAAACAGGAGACTAAAAATTTCTTTATATTCTCACAGTGGATGTCCAAGGAATCAAGGGGTAACAGACTCTTGAGACAAAGATTTTATTTGATTAATGTAAGCTGAGGTTTACAGTATTTGGAACTGTGTGAGGCTCACTTTGCCTGTCCAGATACAGTATATACAGCATATTCCCATCTTTACCCCATCATAGATGATGGTATTTTGCACACATTTTTCCTCTGAATTTAGATTTTCCAGATACACAAACTCTACTGGGCTGAAAACAAAATTGTGTTGCACTCACTGTCAGCAGCCCACCCCACACAAAACTGGATCTATTTAAGAATTGAAATAGATCCCTCATTGATGACATTTTAATGTGTGCTTCATCCTCTTGAGTGGATTTCAAGGAAATATGAAGAAAACCATAGCTGTGCATCACAAGTACAGTTTATAGAGAGCACTATTTTTAGCAAAGAGATTTCTGCAGCATTGCCACATTGGATCTGTAAGGAGTGCAAGCAAGGCTTGGGGACTATATTGCTGCAACCCCAAAAACAGCCCATGTGATGATAGATGAAGAACTGCCTCCCTCTTGGGACAGTGAATGTCCTCTACTGCAAGTTCAAAGGAAAAAGCTTTGTTAGGTCTTGGAGATACATTTTGCTCTATCTGCAGAAATACAGCACATATGACAATAGCCAGATTATGAGTGTAAGATGTATACACTTGCAGCCGTTCTCTGTCATTAAATCAAACTGAAACCTTTAATCCTGTCCAAAAAGACATCAGCCTTTCTTATTGTACCAAAATGAAAGTTAAACATATCTATTTAACACTACAACTCTTCCAGAAACTCATAACTCTTTAAACCCAAACTGAGAATAAAATGGCAAAAACCTGGAAGAGTCAGACTGTAACACAGTGAATTTGTCAGGGATATAGTGGCCATTCTTCTTCTCCTCCACTGTGACCCGGACCCATATCTATTCCCCTCAGCCTTCATTCAATAGGAACACAGCATGAAATCTCTCAGTTTGAAATCCAATGCCCCTTTCCCCTGTCTTTCAGAACCAGATCCGCTTTGGATGCCATTTCGCCTTGCACTTTGGGCAATCTGAATTCTAATACCCCATCTGTTTTTGCATATCAGATACATACAGTGTCACAACATACCCTGACCTGGCCTGGCTTGGCCAGCGTGACTTTTCTGCCCTATCCCACAGAACCACCTGAACACGGCTGTTGTCACTTTTCTTTCCTCGCAGATCAATAGCCTCAGATCTTGGTCAAGTCTTTGCTGCGGTCGATAACAACATCCTCCTCTAGGATGCAAAGTAACATAAAATCCTCAATCAGAAAACATCATTGTCACTGTTATTCGCCCTCAATTATCCAGTGAGGTTGCCTGCAGACCTTGCATTTCCTACAGCAGCTTTCTTTAGCTTGAGACAGGTCTGACGGCATGATTACAGCCTTTGTATTAGACAATTACTGCAAAGCCTGTGTGGATTTAAGAGTGGGAGAATTGCCCTGCTTATCAGATATTAGGCGACCAGACAAGACTGTCATTCACACATGGAATAATAGAGGCATGATGTAAAACCAAGCAAACAGGATTACATTTTTTTTACAATGAGGATTAGACTCTGTATTATATGATGTTTGGAATCGACTGTAATTCGCTTTCACTAACGTTATAAATCCGAGGTGATAGCTGGTGTTATTGTTGCAATGTGGAATATGGAACTATCAAGGCAGGCACAGGGTAATTTCTGCCAAGCTTGACATCTGGAATAAAGAGATGAAATATGCAATTTATCTCTTTCTTCTGAAAGAGACTCTTACTGGGAGAAGTCTTGTTGCCTACAGCACATCTCCATAATTACCATGTTTCTGCTTACTCATCTAATTTTAGATGATTGACATCTCCGAGTTTTATAAACACTGCGGAAGTTGATGGAAATGTGTCTGACTCACTGAGAGACTGAAGATCTCTCTCCTGAGGTTCACATCTTTGTTGTGTGCATGTTTGTACATCATGACAGAAAAAAAGGGTATTCCTGGCTGGGATTAATGCCATGGTACGCTTTTGATGAAAGACATATGATGATTATGTGCAAAGGCTTTTGGTTCTCCGAACATCTTAGAGACGCTCAAACTGGTTTGCACATAAATGATTTATTTTTCATAAATGGAAAGATAACATTTAGTAACTGAGTCACAGAAATACATTTACAGTTTTCCCGCTAATGTTAGCACTTTATTTTGTATTTCATGGACTTTTATCAGTATTGAAAGGGCAAATTCCCCCTTTTCAATCCTCATTGTGCCTTAAGCTGTGATTATACTAAACATACTGTGTGCTCTGTCACGAGGAACCTGCTGGGACATTGTTAGAGAAATGGGAGCCAATTTACAGTCTCGGAGTACATTTGAGGTCTTACTCTAGCCTGATTCTGTCATGTCCAATGTGTGGAAATACCAGTGAAACAGATTGCATATGAATACAAGGAAAGGAATACAGAAGCAAATCCAAGTGAATGTCATCACCATCACCCCCTGCAGAAAACTGGGAGCAAGACCCCGGATGGCTTGCCAGGTGTACTGCAAATGCAGATGTGGACATAGGCACAAGCTTGCAGCGAGGCACAAGACTTCCTATTAGCGCTGTCCATAAATATACGCCCAGACAATTCATCAGTTATGGAACAGATGTGTTATTGAAAATGTGGCTTTTAAAACCTTAAACAGACAGTGATTGACTTCCATTATCAAGCTCTCCTCCGCTTTGAAGTCTTTACACAGTCTGTGCAGGAAAAATGCAAAAAAGGCGTACAAATACCACACAAGTTCACCCAAACTCACACCGATATCTGACCATGCATGTATTTTTATTTGCCCAGGTTTTGAGATATCCGCCTCTAAGATTTCCCTAGCACAACAAAGATAAATAGACTTAGTGTTTATGTTGCTCAAAGCACTGAAAACTATAGTTAAAAATGCAGGAGCAACATCTTTTTCCAAAAACAGTGTCCTAGTTACTCTGAAAAATCAACAGACTCTGCTGTTGCACAGGCAGAGGGGAGTGTCTTTGAAACTCTTTGAAAAATTTTCTACTGAAGACACGTATGTGAATTTTTCAGAATAACGAGGGACTGACCTCTGAAAACACATGTGATATTGATTTGTAGTGCTGTGAAAACCACAAACAAAACTCCAGTCCTCTCCGTTGCGTGGAAGTGATGTCTCAATAACTCTACAGCTAAGTGAAAAAATATGTTTTTTTTTAATGGGTGAAATGACCCTTTTATTTTTGGTGGTTCAAGATTATTTCCAGACACAAACACAATAAGTGTGATAACATTTTATTTGAAAAAAAATGTTAAGAAAGACTACAATTAGGAGTTTCAAAACCTTTCAAGTTTCAACCTTTTGGCAGTTTATTAGGTACATAAACCTGCGCAGTCTAATACAACACTGCCACAATAAATCCTTCTTTGTGAAACTAATAATGCCCAGTTTTTAATGAAACGGTTTTAGAGAGGTGCTAATCAAAAATTGTGATATTTTTAGAGGCTGCAGTTTGTGCTGCTGTTGAATTATATTGTATATTCAGAAAAAATACTGTGGTAATATTGTCCATCCCATTTTTACGAGTGAGGATAAACAAATCCTCACACTATATTGAAATTAACTTTAAAAAGCTGGGATTTATTGTAGCCTGGTAACTAAATACATTTATTTATGAATACACCACTGAGGGACAAAACCTTCCCTCATCTTAAGCCCTGGGCAGCCAGAAGCTCTGTTACACACACACACACACAGCAGTGACATGTGTCAGTCAATAGTGCTGACTTCAGCAGGGGTCGAGTCTACTGTGAGTCTACTTCTGCACTTCTTCGGTGCCGTATCTCCTCCCTCACCTGGCTGCTCTGGCGCCAGCACTGAAGTACAACAATGTACACACAGGCATTCACGTCCTCACACAACCAGACAACCACTGTCAGCATTACACTTTATATTAATCAATCTGTATATTCTATGCAGTTCCACACATTCTTGGATATTCTTCAGTCCCCCTTCATCCAGGATTAATTCAGGCTTCAGGCATCACTGCATAAAATCTGAGGGTCCTGAGTGACAAGAGGAGGAGAGCAAGTAAGTGAAGAAATGCAGAAAATAGAAAAGCCACTCCACCGCCTTGTTATGAGGTCAGTTAAGTGAACTTGAAGCTTCTCTGTATTTGTGCAGGTGTACTTAGTTTTTTTTTTTTTTAAATGTCACCTCTTGGCAACTGTAAGGAAGCTGATTTACAACTAAAGTGTCTTCCACTTGTCATTTTCCCCCTCATTACCTTATCCCTTTCTCAAGGACCGCTCTGGAGAATATACTGTCTCAATTAAGCTGTTGTGACCACAAATCCCATTGCTCATAAATCACCTCTAAGGGCTACTCATCAACACTGCTACACCACAGTGTAAAGAAGCATACAATGGCATGTGCTGCTGAGCAGGACACAGGCTATTATAAATCAAGGGAGGATTACAGAGTATATTGCAGTGGATAAAATACAGTAGGACACTGCATCATAAATCTGAACAATAATCACTGATTGTCCGAGAGCTGTGATATCAGACAACTAATACAACAGGACAGGTAAACTCTTATGATGTTATGGGAGAAAGGACAAGGACTTACTCACCTTCTTATGTACATCCAGGCGGAAATTATGACACCATCCTTTAATACTATTCACTGAATTTTGTGATGGAGTTTGTTGTAGTGCGGAAGAATAAAGACAGAATATTTCACTTTTCTTTGGAACCAGATTTCGTACAGTCAAAATGTGCTACACTCAGCTAATGTGTCGGTCTATTAAATAATCAGTAGGGGAACATTGTGTTAATTCCTCCAAACATTTTCCCAGTGCTGTGCAATTAGAATTGCATGCCTGAACCATACCTTGAGGTGTCGTTACTTTATAAAACACCCTCAAATAGCTTCAGAGCACTTTTCCTTTTTAGAGATAAAGACTCTGTTGGCTGTTAATTTCTTTCATGCCTTTTAAGGAGGGCCGGGACAGAAACCTTGCTCTGAATGCATTACAGAGATATTACTGTATGAGGAAAATAATCTCAGTATTAAATTTGAGCATTTGACTCCTAAGCTATGCAAGGGGTTCAGGTTTAATTAAAACAAATCCTTCACACATCTTTTTAGTCTCGTGCAGAAATCTGCAGAATTTCCTGTAGCTGGAATCGACTTTGTATGCTGGTAGGTGACAACCATAAGGCACACAAACCCACAATGAAGAATATTTGCTCCTAGTCAGTCACAATTCTTTGAATGTAATCCAATCTATTTTCAGTGATAATCTGTTGTTTTTAAAGGAAGGGGAGTACAGTACTACACAGCAGAAGCTGTGCATTACTGCCAACTACATTAGTGCCCAGTTAAACTCATTAAACAGCATTCTTCTCTCTGGAGAAGTAATTATCTCATTGTCACTTTCCAGTACAGGGCTGCAGGATGTATTTTTTAGAGCTATTATGCTGCATTTTTATGAGGCTACGCATGTAAGAACCCCCTCATACATGGAGCAGCAGATTAATCCTTTCAGAGATTAAATGTTGCACACAGATGGTGGGCATGTTCCATCCACATTGGCTGACCTGCTGCTGTCAGTGTTACCAACAGGGCACTAAACATAACTGCACAGATGACTTAAAAGCATATCACGTCTGGAAATATACATTCTGCACAAATCAGTGGTAAATTGAGCTTTGCTGGTCAGTCTTTGTTTTCAGCAACAACAACAAAACATGGACAATAATGATATAGTGTTTATACACTATATTATACATCGTATAAAACACCTCAGCATCTACTGTGCATGTAGACTATTGGATTGGTTGTCATAACATTTATTTGAATTCTATACGTTTAGTTTAGCAACATTTCAATTTGTGAAGTTTTGAGTTATGACTGCAGCCTACCACACTACCAGGATTGTAACACATGCTGGGGTAAGTTGTAATAATCACATAAAAGAAGCAAAAACAGAGACTACATTACATGCAATATGCTTTAAAAAGTGGTTTACTGAAATAAAAAAACAATAGAGAACAGTGTCTGCTCTGCCATCTGCTTCTCATCCCATCTTTGTGGGTGTTGATATTGATATGAAAACAAAGTGGAATAGAGGACCTCATATACAAACACAAAAAGCTTTTCAGTTTGTCTGGCACCTATATTTGATTCTACTCTGGTCTCCACTGGTTAACCTGTCAGATACTTACCTAATGTGGAGTCAGTTCATAGTACAGGTCTGCTGCCGGAGCCCATCAGTCATCATTGGAGTGGAAGTGGTTTAAATTACCCTATGACTCTTTCTTATCTGGTAGAACTGGTGGTTACAACTCTTCCTATGTTGCAACCATATTCAGTCTCCTGTACATTTTTACTGCTGAACACACATTGGGAATTTTACAGGCAGATTCCAGTATTAGATTACTGTATTTCAATTAAGAGCATGAAACTGCCAAGACAAGGAAACAATTCATTATTTCCCCACTTGATTTTTTATTCCCGACATTTTAAAACATTGCCAGAATTTTCCTGAAGTATTTCCTTGACAGACCTGGAATCATGAACTAAGTATTTCTTAACTCCTGGCCATGACAACAATATCATCTACTCTGATCCCATTCATCAAGTCTTGATGGTAATATAGTTCAACAACGTAGGGCCAGAAAATGCATAATGGTGGGTGTAAAAGTAAACAACACAAAAAGCTGAGCTGATGCTGTTTCTCTTGAAGCAGTGAAAGCGTTAAGATCCCTGCACTCTCATTAATCTCTATTGGCCTGTGTCGCCACTCAGATTACTCCCATCTCCAGCCTCAGACTCTCATTTAGCCACATACTTTGAGCCATTATTCAGCCATCATGGAAAAGCCACAAAACAAATGGTATTTACCTCAACGGTCATATTACTTCGGGGGGGATGGATATGAATCTAGAAAGCCAAAAGACAAGAAAAGCAAGAGTTTGAAACTCATCACCGAGCTCCAGTACATTCACTTCCTCTGCAAGTGTCAGGCTGTCATCTGTCATCCAAGAACATGACAAATGGCTGAAATGAGCTGGAGAAGGATTTGACACAGATGTCTGACATCACCATCTAATCCCTCACTACAGTCTGGAAATGCCACGTTCGGATGAACTTGATTGCCATGGCAACAAACTCAAAAATAATCCTGCAGACCCTGAAAGCCTGGGTGATTGGGTTTGATTTTGATTGTGGTATTAAATCACAGCCTGCTTCTACGCCACAGAATGAGTGATTTCCAAATTAGGGCGCTGGTAATTAGTCACCCTCATGAAGACGGCTCGCGATCTATCACAGTCCACAATCAAAGAGCTTACTGGTGTGGTTTTAACCTACAATCTTCTTACACAGATGAACCAAAGCTTAGCCTTAGCAGCAACACTGATTAAACCTGCAATACACAACTGTCTATCATTTATTTTGAGTGTTGAATTATCAACATCTGGACTGTCGTTTTCTAAGCTACAAGAGGCCGAAGAAAGTGAAGTCAAGGTGAAAGTGGAGGAAAGATGAGTGTGTGAGGGTAGGGTGCAGATGTGTGTGTGTGTGTATGTGGGGAGGGGGGTGATACTGAGCTACCCTGTGATAAATCCACAGTTTGGGTGTCAGCCATGAGTCAGGGACAGTACAACTGTGTGATTACCTCTAGATGAAGAAGACCTGGGCAAGCAGGATCCGAGGTCCTTGAGGAAATAGAGGCAGGACGTCAACACAGGATTCAAGCAGGACAATTGTTTGGTCTTTTTGCAGAACGGTTGCTAAAACACAGTGAGAACACACTTAAACCATGGTAGAAAGTATGACTGCTAGTTTTCTGTTATTATTCAGTATTCTGATAGCACTGTTGTATTTCTGTGTATTTGTGTGTGTGTGTATTTGTGTGTGTGTGTGTGAGACAGCCTTGAGCAAATGCATAAACCCCTCCAAGGGACTGGTGACATTTCCCAGTTTTGTGCACCATACAGATTATATCCACAGTTTAACAGGAGTCGTGATCTGGCCTGTAGATGGCATTCAGTGTCACCTTAATCACATCTGACACACTTCATCACTGCCATGACCGCATCTACCATTTATCAGAAAAATGTCACAGCATAGTGAAGCTTGACTGACAAAGGAGATTGATATGTGTTTTAATATTCTAACTTAAATTTGAACACCTTTCATGCACATATTCACTTTTTCTTTTATTTTTGACCTTTATTTTTCCAGTCCAAGTCCAATATAGGTCGGACCAACAGGTAATTGCCTGAACAATAATTTAACTGGAGCACTGTAGCACAGATGTGTGTTTGTAATGGATGTGCATGAATAATGATGAGACAGAGAGAGAGAGAAAGGAATAGGTTGCATAACCTATTTTGAATGCTCTGAGTCCTTCTCCAAAATTGATACCAAGCAAACAGTGTGACACATGTATCTGCCTACTGAATGGGAATTAGACACACACAAAAGCACATCAAAGGGTATGATTGAGGGGGTTTGTTCCACAGGAGATGAGTGAAAGAAACTCAGCCAGTCATTTCAGATGTGAATTACTTTCATCATCCGCACACATACAGCGGGCCATAATAATCACGTTACAGCGTTTACTTTGTAAAGAGAATTTTCCTGTTCACAGAGTCTTGAGGGACAATAAATAGAGGCCACTTATTCATAGACCATGCAGGATACATGCGACTTTTTTGTCTTTCATGGAAAACAGCAAAACCTGTAATGCTGCTTCACATTTGATTTGATGCTCTGACGAATTACAGTACAAAAGCCTTTTGCTCTGTGAAGCTGTAAGGTGATATAAAGAGTGAGATAAGGATAAATATTTTTGCACTCAGCTTCAAGCCCATTTCTACTGCAGGTCACATATATAAAGTATAGTTTCATTTTTTAAAAAGCCAAAGTAATTTCCTAAAACGTCTTCGAACTGTAGTTTTTTTGCAATCATCACTTAAACAGGAGAAAATAATGTATTTGTCAGGGACTATTTTCAGCTCTGGATTAATCCAGTTTTGGTGCCAGGACAGTGTATGAGGGATTGACTTTTAATAAGCCACAGAACCCATGTTCTTTTCAGTGAAGGAATTACATTGAAACCGGTTGATTGCGTGCCTCATGATTTATGTCCAGTGCCAGTATTCAATACCAGTACATCAACTAGTCCGCTGTCGAAGTCAGACATTGAGAGAGCGACGTTCACCTCTCATCCTAGACCTCAGTCAGTTCTGAAAATAATCATTAGTTGCAGCCTTAGTAGAAAGCAAACGTTTTAAAAAAGCAGGTATTCACAGGATGAAAGGTGTGGCAGTCAGTGGTTTAGGGACAATGAAGGGAAAGGCTCAGACTTCAGCTACACAGCTCATACTTCAAAGTATTGCCAGTTTTTTTTTTTTTACACTGTTGTTTGAAAGCATTACTTTTAAAATGCCAAAATGACTTTTGTCAGATGAGAAGTTTGTGTGTTGAGATGGTAAGAAGCTTTTTTTTTTTTCATTGAGATACAGTTCAAATGCACCAAGGCCTGCTTCATGTCCCACCGACCCTATATTACTAAAATGTTTGGCCGCTTTTGTGGAATCCCTTTCAAACACACATTTTCTGATATTAATACACTTTTCGGCCACAATATTTTCTGTATTTGGGAACGAATGTATGATTCTGAAATAACTGGATCCGAGACTCATGGGACAGAGATCTCGCTTTTTCAGTACTGAACCACACTGTTCTCGTTTCCCATCACACTGGATAATGGACTATAGTGAGAGGAAGCAGTGTCCCATTTCAGGTCTTTCATGCAGGCACAGGAATGACCAGATGCACAAGGCTTGATTCATGGACTAAGAAATGTAGGAAAATAAAGAGCGAGTGGGTTAAAAGCAGCTAATGTGAGTGAAGAACAACAACAACAAGAGGACTGAAAGAGCAGACAGGGGAGACGCAAAAGCAGTCCCAAAGGCAGTAAAGAGGCAGCTGGCTCAGAGGTGTGCTCATCCTATTTTTAGTTTCCCTTATGCACGTCTCAAACTCATACAGCTGCTGGAGCATTTGCACACCAAAAGACTTCAGCACCATCATTCTTGCAGACAAAAAAAAAATCCACGCAATGGGAAATCTTAAACAGGCTCCTGGCTCAAGTGTCTCAGCTGTAATTGTCACAAAGCTCAAAGTCCCGCCCCTAAGCCCTGCTTTCCCCAGGTTGTGTTTTTTTAGTTTGACTTAGAGTTACTTTAACGCCTGAACACAAATGTGTAGCATAAAATCTCATGATCCAGAGTGGTGCTGATGCACACCGCCTGCAGCTCTCATGTGAGTAATGTATGGAGGGACACAAAAGGCTGGGAGAGCAGGCAGGAGGTCATTGAAGACATAGTGGGCTGAGATGTCATTCTGGTGTCTTCAGGAAATGTAGAAATGCGTAACTCGTCTCAAAGGCTGCTGGGAAAAAGAGGG
>JAUBNQ010000002.1:9474380-9486024 GCA_032353495.1 Ctenopoma kingsleyae | reverse complement strand
ATCTGCCTCACTTTTTCACCATTTCCTCAAACTCAAGTTCTCTCTGTGTGTCTGGTTTACAGGGAGACATCCTCACTGTCGTCCGACGGGTCGATGAACACTGGATTGAAGCCAAGCTAGGGGACAAAGTTGGAATTTGCCCTCAGCAGTTTACAGAAGTGAGTCACTTCTTTTTTTCGTCTTCCTTCATTCCTTCATTGTTTGAAGGTGGATTGTGGCCTTTTCAGCGTGATCAAGGTTGACACCTGATGGTTGGCACTTTAGCCTGATAGTGTAGCTCTTGTAATGATTTGAGCCGTAGATGTCGTCACAGGATGTCATTAATTCCAGGTCACTGCCAGGTTGCTGCATTGATATTCATTCAGATTTTTGATTCATCCATAAATGTCACTCCTGCTCTGCAAGTGCTGAGGCAGAGAGCTAATCTGTAAAGCCCTGCTGTGTCTGCAGCTGCTCATTACCGTGTGACTGTGTGGCTTACTCAGATGTAGGGCTTGCTTAGCTGGCTGACTGTCATTTGTTTTCCTCTGTACTTTCTGCCTCCTGGAATTAACTTCATCCACATCGAGGAAAATTTGTTCCTCCAGTGGGGTTTATGTGGTGCCTCATTCAGTTCTTGTTTACTTGTCAGCTGTTTTTCTATAGTTTTTTCTTATTTCCTCTCCTTTTATTAGTCCTCTGCTGCTTCTTTTGGTGTCCTGCTCACCCATGTCTTCTCCTAAAGCCCCGCCTCAGTGACGCTCCTCATGTTTCTCTACCTCTGTACTCTTTATTCTTTGATCGTCCACTTTCCTCCTCTCTGAGCCTCCCTCTCCTCATATCATGCAGCCAGGCATAAAGACACAGTAATGCTTTCTCTGCTTGGGTGGCATAACAGCACATCACTGTGGGGAGTGAAAGCATTAACCCTGCCATGCCTGTGCGTCTGCCTGCCTGTCTGTGTTATTCCTCTCTCAGTACCAGTCAACCTTTCCTGGCTTATTGGCTGCTACTTATCCTCTTGTCTGCCTGCCTCCCTGCCTGCATGTCCAACAAGTTGTAGGGGTGAGTGGAGTAGTGGTAAGTGGGTGTAGTTAGACAGCCGTTTTTGCTGATCAGCAGAAGCAGAGGTTGATAGGAGCTAGCAGCAGGTAGAAATAGGAGGATTTTCCTGACTGAAGATTGACTGTTTATCCTGATTTTATTTTATGTATTCATTTATTTCAGCCAATCCCACTGACTGCCAAACTGCTACAGGGAAAGAGTCGGAGGGCGAGTGAGTCAGCAGAATTTCACCATCGGACTAGGAGAGGGGGCAAAGACAAGGCCACTGACACATCCACCAGGACCACCCATTACGGAGTCCCTCAAGTTCCAGCAAAGACATCCATCATCAGTTATTTGCCCCTCTCCGGCCAATGGAAACATTCAGCAGCCGGCAAATTTTATAATAACATCAGTACTATCAATAGCTTCAACCATCAGGGTCAGCCCCATCGCCTCTCTGTGCCCTCTGGCGTCCGAGTCCACTCTCACCACTCCAGGGAGAATTCGCAGCGACTTAGACGGCACACTAACACCACGTACAGACACCTGTTGCAGGTGAGTCACATGCCAACACATCCATCTTCATGCATTCTGCGTGATACGGTATCAGTAGTATTTTTTTAAAAATCTCTTTCCTCTTTCAGAGAATTTGCTCTAAACTGTGTTTGGCTCTGTATCATTCGCAGCGGTTTGGTTTAACGAGACACATGTTGTTGGCGAAATGTTTGTATTTGAGTCACTAAGGGATCAAGTTGTCCTCAGGGGTACAGGGAAGGAACCATGACATTAAGCTTAAGGAATGAACGAGAGAGGCATCGCCCTTGTATGGCTGCTACATAAATAAAGTTGTTCTCATTAAGACAACCCAGATGTGGGAAAGGGTTGTAGATAACAGAGGGCTGAGAACTGGGGGTGAATGGACCGAAACTTTGAGAGGTCTTTAATCATGTGTCCTGGGACATAAGCCAAGGTTTCCACTCTAAGATGAATAGCAGTTTAATAGGGTCCATGTCCTTTTTCTTTCTTTTGCTCAGGGAAATAGAGTACCTGAGGGGAAACTGTGTAATTGTCATATTGTTAAAGAAAAAGATAGAATCCTCTCTTTTAATGTGACCAACACGAGCTGCTGCATATTTGATGGCAGGATGATGGATGGATGATGAAACATCTCCTTTATTTTTATTTTGTAACAAGGACGTTATGGAAGCACAGTGTATCAGTCTACAGGCAGTGGTTTACATGTAGTTCTCTAGTGATGTTGGCGCTGGTTCGGTGAGGCTAGTTCACATGAACACTTGTGTTCAAGTATGTTTAGATGAGTACAGAGAAGCGAGAAGTTGCAAAAACTGTAACTGTGCTGTGAAATACTATAAGAATATTAATTAATTTGTTCTGATTGCATTGGTTTTAATGAAAATATTTCATGTTGATTCATTTATATGTATACAGCTGGACAGGTTGACATTTACTTACTTGTAACAAAATACTGTGAATATTGCATCCAGTTATCACCACCTAGTTTCTAAAAGCACTGCGGATATAACAGTCTCTGCAGGATTTAATAATGTAACCTGCTGCCAAGTGTCCTGACCCCTTAGATAATTATTTCCTTTGATTCAGTTCTACCCTGCAATTATACACGTCAGAGTATAAGAATGCTAAATCCCGTACAGGTTGGAGAAACACCAGGAGAATAAGGGAGGTGGAGGAAACTTGAAAACAAGATAAAATGGAGAGAATGGGAGCGATAAGACAGGAAGAGGAAAAGGTGAGAGGAAACGCTTGAAACAAAGATGGCGTAGTGCTGGGAAGAGAATCAGCAGACAAAATGTATAAGCTGCAAAAAGAACAACACAAGAAGTAGGAAGGAGGGGAAAATGAGAGATAGATGTGGAGAGTGGGAGGCTCGGAGAGTCCCTCAGTGTGTCAGCTTATCTCTCTCTTGCTGATGATGAGTCACTGGTGAAGTTGGTTACATAACAGACCCCTCTCTCTTCTGCATTCAAACTTCTTCCTCTTCACTAAGCAGGTAACACTCACTTTCACATCAGTGGGCCAGTAATAGCAGACAAGCCATGCACTTCCTTTTTTACAGGAGCGGAGGGCTGTGTCCCTAAAGCCAAGGTTGAGCTCTCCACTGACCAAGCCGGCGTGTGTGCTATTCTTAGTGTTGCATCCCATAAGCTCTCACCTCTGGCTTCACTGTGTTACAGGGAGATGCAGCCTCCCACCAACTGTGGATGAAATCATGTGTTTTAGTGTGAATATGGGCATGGTTATGTAAGCGCAAAATTTACGATGGAAATGAGCCAAAAGCAAAAACATCTTCAGCTTGCAACTTAGGAAAGTTCGGCTTGAATATTATATGCCATGGTACATTGAGATACACGCTAAAGTTGCCTTTATAGCAGAGCTGAAATGATTAGTTGAGTTATCATACATAAATAGGAAATTAATCAGCAGCAACTTTCAGATTTAAGATAAGTAACTGTTTATACAGCACCTTTCAAGAGCAGAATGTCATGAAGTACAGTGCAATTCACGTAAAATACATTCCGACCTTTTTAAAAAGGAAATATAAGTAAATACCATACAGAGCTATAAAAGTGGTCACAACCATCTTGAATTCACTCCCAGTTTGAAGGATTGAATTGTTTAAGGGGTGTTTTGCTGAGATATGGTACAAAAGTTATGATGGCATGAAATAAAAGAATGAATAAACTCTTTTTAGTTGTCTTTCAGGAAGACGTAATATAGTTTAATCAGGGAAAACAAGAAAATTTGTCAAGATGTCACCATGAGATTTAGAAAATTGTCCAGTCATTTTAAGCACCGATCAGTCAATTGATTAATTATGAAAACCGGCAAAGTTATGTTAAGTGGATCATTAGAATTATTCTTATATTCAGCTCACGTAACAAACTGTTTAAACTTTTAAAGCCTCACGACCACCCACACAGGTGTTTTTCCTTAGTTACATACTGTGATTAGACCTCCTGTGTAGGCATGTGCACAGTGTTCATGATTGATATGCGCTGCACTCTCCTGCTAGCTGCACCTGTTTGGGCAGAAAAATATATTACATATACACTATTATTAAAAGGCACTTAAGATAAATTTTTTCCTTACCTCAAAGGTGGAAAAGAGCTGACAGCTTCAGTCGTGGAAAGAGCAAAAAATGAAACTTAATCTGTACATACAGAAAATGACATAAATATTTAATTCCCATTAGTAGATAATGACTAATAAAATTTGCAAGACATTTTTTAATATACCCTGACGTATTGTGGACGGTGGACAACTGCAGCCACCTTGATCTCGTGGTTATTGTTGATGTCAGCACAGTGAGTCGGGGTCAAGTCAAACAGAAATTTAACCTGCCTGCATTGTGTTTGCTCATGGTCAATCTGTACAGGCCTGGCTCATCTCAAATTATGTTAATGTTTAATAGACAGTGATAATATAATATTTTCAGCCATCAAATTGACTAGAAATCTTTTTAGCTAGAATAATTAAAATGACTATGTGTCTGTGCAAGACCATTACATCAGCAATTCATTCTGGCACCTTTTCACTTTGTGATCACCCCTAAGCAAGAGTACCCAGAACTACACTAAACATTTTTTTGGCAGGGCCTTTTATATTTTTCATCTACTGTTCTACTAAATTCTTATGACAAGATGACATAAAAATAAAAATATAATAGTTTGCATCAGTCACGTTTACATGCAGAAGGAGGTTATTCTTTAAAATAATGACTATGTAACCTGAAAATTGACTGATGCATTTGCTTTTTAAACATAATTAAAAAGTCTTTGTTTGTCTGTATTGGCAAAATGTGGTTATTCACTGTATGACCAATAGCGGAGAAGCTCTCTCTATAAATATAGCCAGTGTGACTGCTGGGCCACTGCACCTGGTCATTGCGTGACTGCAGCACAACTGAAGCAGTCTCTTTGTATCTGATAAAACCCAAACCAAGAATAGAAGACGGACACAGAGTAATGAAAAGAACTAAATAATTTAAGACAAGAAGAAAATAGTTGTTGGGCTTATTTCTTCTTGCATTATGTAACATTTTAAGAACACCATTATTTTGCTGCTAAAAAGACAGTGATTGGGTCTGTAGGATCCACTGTGTAGAGGGAAACCCATGGACGAGCAACGCTTTGAGCAATAGCTGAGTGGTAGTGCTGTAACAAGCATCTGTTATAGTTACTACAGAAATAATAGGCATTGGGAAGTTTATTTGTGCTTTGCAATGATAATGATAGGAAAACATGCATGAATGTGTGGTCTATGTGGGGTTGGTCAAGAAAATAAAAAGTATGCTATACAGATCACTCAAAAAAGCTCTCTGCAGCTTAGCATTTAAGTGATTAGGGTCTAAGCATCATACTGTGTCGTTAACAGTTGTGAGACACACACCTCAGTGTCACTCCCAGATAGTCGCTGACCTGACTCACAGCCTGCTCATTCGAATCTGTCAAAGTCTCTTAGTTCCCAGCTTGAAGATAAAATGCTAAATAAGTTTGTCATACCATTATATAAATACTAAATACTGAGTAGTTTAAAAGGCATTCAGTGATTTATATTTATAATACAGAAAGGTGCCAAAATCTGAATAAATAAGTAAAGGTCACTGAATGTTTTGATGAGTATGGAAACAATATGAATCATATGCTGACTTTTACAGTTACTATATCTCAGAACTAGATCTGATTCAACACCCACAGGAGATTCTGACCTGACCTAACAACACTCTCCAACATCATCATCAACGATCAAACAAGACAATGTTCAGTTCATATGAATTAGAAACACCTACAAAAAGAACAAAAATATCAGCTAAAATGTAAGACTTATTTTCATTTTGAGTTCTTGATAGCAGCAGTCCAGGTGACACCAACACACTAAGACACAGAAATACCTACAGTATATCATCATCCTTAAATCAAACAGAGAGAGGAAGTGATAAGAAGTACTATTTTGTTTCATGTAGGTGTATGTAAAATAATTGGCCAAGCATCACCTTTTGCGTTCTTCATGATGGTAATTTTGGATTCATCTTATTTCAGAGCGAGAAGAAAATGACCAGTGAGACTCCACCTGCCATCTCTATGGCTTTGGTGAACCCTCAGATGTCTTCTTCCTCTGCAGACAGCAGAAACGCCTCCACACAGCAGCTCTCCATCAGTGTGTGAGTCACTGTTTTAAACATGACATTAATGGTATGATAATGTAGGATCACAAGTGATGTGAAGATATGAGTAGAAAAAGGAAGAAGAAACATTCCAGTACCCATAAAATGCACCTTAATTTGAATATATATTATAGAAAAAGTGGGAGTTACATAGACTCTGTGCGACTTCATAGGTGTGCCGTCCTGTATTCCTACAAACCACGACGGCCGGAAGAGCTGGAGTTGAGGAAAGGAGAGATGGTGGGAGTATACGGCCAGTTCAAAGAAGGCTGGTTGCGTGGGTTATCGCTGAGAACCGGAAAAGTGGGCATTTTACCCAGCAACTACATCACACCTGTGCTCAGGTGAGAGGCGTCTTAGCCCTTTACTTTCCGACTGCAGAAAATGGGAGGCTGAGTGACTTTTGGATTCAGACAGCAGTTTAGTGTGTGACGACATTTCAGATTATCATGCAAACATTTAAGTTATTCATGAAGTAGGACTATAACACTGTGGTGGCTGATGCTTGGTTCAAATAAAATTTCTTTACAGTATAAAATGATGTGGCTAGAGTTTACGTGTCTCCTTGCCTGACTGCAGAACTTCAGCTCGGCTCCTGGAGAGCAAAGCAGCTAATGTGTCCTCACAGCACAACACAGTAGCTGGAAAGAAGACTACAGCTGCCAAGAATCCTGCTGTGGTCCTTGCTCTTGATAGGGTGAATGCTGATGGAGCAATATACCCAACAGGACAGGTTCCATCTGTGCCAAATGGGGCACAGCATGCAATGTCATCTACTGGTACTAGAAAACCACCCTTCCATCGAGGTTCACAAGGTTGGGACACCGTGAGGCGCATCTTTAACCCTCATAGAAGTGAGAGTCAAACAACCACACTTGCGTTCTAATATTTTGATTATATTAGAGATCATGCCAAGTACTTAAATGTTGTCTTTTTAATGTTTTTTAGGCTCAAACCATTTCTGCCGTACGTCCAACTTGAACATCCCGTCCAACTCACAGCACTTTGCACAGGTTCAGGCATCCGGCTTCTCACCTGCCATGCAGAGGAAGAAAAAAAGCAGCATCATGTCCAATGCTAGCAGACCACTGGGCTGGATGACTGAGCCAGCAGCGCCCTCTGCTGCTGCAGTACTGAAGGACGTGGACTTCACTGCTTCATATGATGCAACGTTATTACAGCATGAGAAACAGTCCACGAATGGGCCTCAGTCAATTCTTGTCAGACCTGATTCTTACAAGAACAATACAGACAAGGTAATGTCAGATTTATTGGGGAAGAAATTAGCTTAATGTGTCTGAAGTTATGTAATGGGTGTGTATTATTCTTAAACTCTTCCTGTGATGACAGTTGACAGTGATTGTGACATACAATAAATATTTTACTTCCTTAGCCTGTAAAGTCAGTGCGGTTCGTCACAGAAGGAGACTCCCCTCCTCCAAGACCTCGGACCTCATCCTGGTCATCAGGAAGTCAGGTGCCCTCTAACTCCCATCCTAGATCCCTTCCGTTAGAAGTGTGGGCCCCCTCACTGACCTTGGGAAGAGATGGACCAGGGATCATTCTCAAAGAAGGAAAAGCTCCTATTCTCAGGAAAGGCCTTGAAGCTGCTGTCTGTGATCTAAATTCTAACCTGCAGAAACCAGTATCATCACAGCTGTCCCTATCAGCTGTATCAGCCCAGTTCAGCCCCATCAGGTACATTGGATGTGTTTGTCTGTTCTTTAAAATAAAGGGCAGTAATTGGTTATTAGACAGACTATTTCAAAATAATATAATATATAATTCCTGATTTGTCTGACTGGACAAAAACCTCTTTTTTTCCAGACACAGGGTAACCACAACGCATCTAGCCCAGACAGACTCAGAACTCAGTCTGCTTCAAGGGGAAGTTGTCGTCGTCCACAGACCTCGTCCTGATGGGCGGGTTCTGGTTACTCAGGAGATCAGTGGGCAGACAGGTTTATTCCACAGCAGTGTTCTTCAGGCCCTCGAGAGGCTCAGCTGACTGTGTGGGACTACTATAGTAGTGTATATTTATGTATTTCATGTGTTCAAACTGCCAAATGATTTCACTGACCCGCTGAACAACAATATGCATGTGGAGGTCCAAAGGGAAATACTGCCAAATGACAATCTCATGAATGACGTGTTTATTTTTGTCCTGAGTACATATAAGAGTGTGGTTACAGTCTTCATAAATATGTTTGTGTCCTTCAAGGTGTGTGCATGTTTGTAACACATGTGCTACTATAAGATTTTGCACAAAAATCCATCTGTTCCTTGTTTAATACCCATGTTACACGCATTAGTGAGTGCCTTTGTCAAAACCCACAAGGAACTTATATCTAAATATATTTAGAGAAATTATAAGGTATAATATCTGTATTGCTAATGTGGTAATAAACTATACTTTACTAAATTATTAGAACATTAATATTTTTGGTGTCTTCATTGTAATGAGTTGATTAACAGCAACTATATGGAGTTCAATATAAAAAAATACATGATAGCAGGTAAACGTGCATTCTTGCTGTTAAAAAAATTACGCTTCGACTGTAAATCTTTAGTGCTGCACTTGAATTAACCACTCCATATTATGTTTTGTGGAGAATCCTATGTTATACAAGAACGTATACCATCAGTAACCACATGAGCCACACGGACTGCTTCATTGTGTGTTGAATTTTTGTACATTTGATTATTAAAAATGGCTGCCGCTTAAGACATAGTGGGTTTGAACTTCTGTCTTGAAGAGTGCCCTTATGTCAAAATTAGTCTGACTGATATTGGATTTTTAAGGATACTGCAAATTTTAAATGAACAATATACAAGTATGTTATTATTTATATTCATGTGGTGCCATATTGTGCTTTGACTTTCTGTCCTGTTATTCCACTGTGCTCTACTCAAAACCAGCTTGGGGACATAGGCAACTGCCTAGGAACATCAGACCTCCAAAGGCCTCAGGTTTACACCAAATTATTTAGGTCTACATAGTTTGATTAGCCACAAGCATATTAGAAATTTGCACTACTTGCAAGTACAGTATCAACTCTGACAGGTCTTACATCCAGCACCTGGTGCCACTGATACTGGATGGAAGTCATGGACTATAGAGTTTAGTCTGTAGTTGTTTATTAGTTTATATTGTGCCCATTATAATATTGTGGCTCATTAAATTTCTTCAAGTAACTAATAAACAGAAAACCTCTGGGAAGGTTTTATTACCATAAAAATGGCAGAATTATTGTACACCTGTTATACACACACACACCTGTCAGTCGTTTATTATAACTGGCTCATTGCTTAAAATGTCCACATATTCCCTGGATACCAAGTTATTTAATATAATCTATATTCTTCTGACCAAGAGTCATATATGTGACTGATATATGAACATTACAGTGTAAAATATATAATATTTAAAGCTGTACATCGTTGTACTTACTGTGATCGGCCAGCTGAGGACTCCCACGAAGCATGCGCAGACTGACTGACAACAAGCTGCCGGATGTGAGCGTTTGATGATATGGGCTCTGAGCTGATATTTATATTCTTTGGATAACCGAGAGTCATATGAACAAAGCCTTACAAACATTTCATTGTCTGTATTCTTAAACTTCAATCTTGTGCATCCTCGCTATGCCGGTAAGTTGCCGGCAGTTAGCATTTTTGTTTTTGTTTGCAAAGGGGTTCCTCCCTTTTTCGACCTCATTGATGTGATGCTAACCGGTTAGCATGTGTAGCCTACCAGTTGCCAAATGATAAAACGTTACTGATGCGTTTTACCAATCGTAGCTGATGAATTAGCATGAAGTGTCAATCTGTGATTTTGAAATAACATTATTTTGCAAATTAGCTGCCTGCAGTTATGTTCAGCTAACTGTATCGTGAGCGTTAAGCTAACGTTAGTAACGTTAGCGTGTGCCTGCCTAGCAACCCAGCAAATGGCAAAGAGGCAAAGCAGAAGTGACTAGCTAACCTTAGCTAGCCTGAAAACATTTTGGCCGACTCATTTAACACAATGCACACAAACTGCGAGGTGTTATTTACTTCAAACGTCTTGTTACCTATGCCCTAATGTCCACGTTGACTAATTATTAATACATATTAACGTTATATCGTAAGGTTGCACGCACTGACATAGATAACTGTTCTTATTACGGTCCTGTTTTTGCAGAGCAATAAGCTTGAGAAATCTGAGAAGCAGGAGGCCAGTGATAATGTCAAGGTCGTGGTGAGATGTCGTCCACTCAACCAGAAGGAGAAGATGATGGGCCACAAACAGGCCGTGATTGTGGATGAGATCCGCGGGACTATAACAGTCAACAAGCTGGAGACTCCCCATGAGCCCCCCAAGACCTTCACATTTGACACTGTGTTTGGACCAGAGAGCAAACAGCTTGATGTCTACAATCTCACAGCGCGTCCTATCATTGACTCAGTATTAGAGGGTTACAATGGTACGTTTAGTTTAATATTACCAACAGTGATAATTTGTATTCATAAACTAATGCTGGAAAAGCCGCATCATCAGTGTAATGACTGCGTGAGTGATCAGAGACATTATTTTAATGCAGACTCTCAAATATGCATTTTATTGCATCTGTTAAAGCTAATCATTAATTGATTAGTGATAACATAACTACTATTTGTATTTTTCGTTAATCTTTATGTTCCATACACTGCATTCATAGTAGGATTTTACATTGTGCTGTCCATTTCAGGTACCATCTTTGCGTATGGGCAAACTGGCACAGGAAAAACATTCACCATGGAGGGCGTGAGAGCAGTGCCAGAACTTAGGGGGATTATACCAAACTCATTTGCTCATATTTTTGGTCACATTGCCAAAGCAGAAGGTGACACCAGGTAAGAGAGTAATTGGTTACTAAGGAAACATAATTAGAAAACTAACAAAAAAAACACAACAAAACCAAAAAAATAAATAGATAAATGCACAGTGTTTGCACAATTGTCAAGTAAAAGAGGGCTTTCTTAGCTAGTGTATGTTACCCCAGGCAACGTGTCAAAATAAAGCATCAGCTTGACACTACTATAGATGCACTAACTTGGCTTTGTGCTGAAGCCAGTGGTTTCATCTGAATGATAAGAATATTATTTTGTTAAACTTGAGCATTTTTCTTTAGCATTCTGCAAGTAAAAATATCTATCTGTGTTTTCCAAAGAATTTGATGTAGTGTAGTTTAATGTTTTGAATTTGTGAAACTAAACTTGAATATATTCGGTTTAGTCATAATTATTAGTGGTCGACTGATTTTTTATTTTTTTTAATGGTCCTTGTCGATGTCAAACAATGAGGCTGATTTGTTGTTGTTATTGTTTTTTTCCTCTTTTTGAATCAGATAAAATACAGCAATTTAACATTGAAAATGTTTTAATTAAAAATTT
>JAUBNQ010000002.1:9448510-9459857 GCA_032353495.1 Ctenopoma kingsleyae | reverse complement strand
ATTATACAAGGATAACCTGAGTAAATACAAAATGCAGTTTTTAAATGATGATTTCATTTATTAAGGGAGAAAGGCTGTCCAAACCTGCCTGGCACTGTTTGAAAAAGTAATTGCCCTCTAAATCTAATAACTGTTTGTGTCACTCTTGGCGGCAACAACTGCAATCAAGCGTTAGTGATAACTGGCAATGAGTCTTTCACATTACTGTGGAGGAATTTTGGCCCAGTCTTTTTTGCAGAATTGTTTTATTTCAGCCACATTGGAGGTTTTTTGTGCATGTTTAAAGTCATGCCACAGCATCTCGATCAGATTTATTTCCGCACTTTGACTAGGCCAAACCAAAACCTTAATATTATTTAACCTTAATAAATGAAATCATCACTTAAAAAGTGCATTTTGTATTAGCTCTGGTGATCTTCTGTGTAATATTAAAATTTGTGACAAAAGTGTGACAAATAAGCAGAAAAATTAAATTTAAAAAATCAGGATGGGCAAAAACTTTTTACAGCAGTGTATAGGCAAATAGGCAGCTTTTTCTTATTTTCAAATATAAGGACACTCTGTGTTAATAGAGCTACACCATGCATACTGTATGCCTTAGTATTATGCACTAGTATGAGTTTTTGTGGTGATAATTAAATGTCATGATGTTCTGTAGTGGATGCAATTTTACTTTTATGTATTGTATGTATCATAATGTTTGTCAAATGTTTACATTCCCTGGATATTTTATTTAATAAATTATTTTACATGTTTTATCTCCTTGGTGCTCTTGTTGTTTCATTAGTATAGCAGAGCTGTTCCTGATTGTTTACAGGTGCTTTGAAAAGAGGTTATAATTGTGCATATATACATATAAACTTTAAAATGTGACATCATAAAATATGACAAAGTTGGCAAAGTGTATAAATTAAGACTTCAACAACAAACCATTGTTGCATTATAATGTATTGATGTATAAATACAAATATAAAAATAAATACGTTTTACAATAAATATTAATAAATTACATCATATTATTATATGTGTACATATAGTCATGATTTTTCCTTCATGTGCACCCAGCCTTTCTGACATCCTCTGAAGTGCCTTGTACAAGTCATGATGTCGGTCAGTAATGTTTGCAGAGTGTAGAGTTGATTCTCCTTCAGTTGACAAGAGACATTGTGATTCTGAAACAAAGTAATTTAGGCAGTTTTAATTTTAAGGGCACAAACATCTGGGTGAATGCAAAACTAAAAATCATAAAAACATTTGACATTGAAGAGCCTATTCAATGTTAAAACAAACGCATTTAAGAGTCTCAGCAAGCCATCTGAATATTTGTTCATGAATTTTGGTTTGCTTCAGGACTCAAAAGCACATTGAGTAGTGTATTAATTCTTTCTTACCTTGTTGTACTGGTGAATGAGATGCTTCAGTTTTGATAACTGTGTGTCAGCCAGGGACTTCTCAGCCAAACAGAAGAAGTGAGGCTGTGAAGAGAAAGCCACAGTGAGTAATGATATCCAGTAGTCTGGGGTTAGGACTGAATTGATCTACAGCTCCACAGATCTACGGTGTTTTTAAGTTCCAAAATGTGTGAATAACATCTATCATGTCTGACAGACTACTGAAAGGTTTCAAACTTACCCAACATCTATTTGGTGATCCAGATGCCACTGGCACAAATTTGTGCCGCTTGAATGACAAGATAGGATTGTTAGTATATCATAAAACAAAAAAACGAGCCACATGTAGTTTTGTAGTTTTCTTACCTCATCTTCGGACAATGTTTTGTTCGTGGTATTTGCTTCATCACGAATTAGTTCCAGCAGCTCACGGTGTGAGTGTGGTGATGTATACACCACCGCTACCATTACCATCATAATCACAATGAAGTTCTTCATGTCTTTGAAAGAGACAGTGAGCCAGTAGTGCCAGGTTCAGCAGAAGAGCTGAATATAATTCACGCTCTTACTCGTATTGCTACTTATATTGTCATGCTGACACTTCGAGACCACAGTATACAGACACGTCAGAGGAAGACACCAAAAACGGATTTGATGATCTGTATCTGGGTTACTATCAAATGTTCCATTAGGCGGATAGACATCAAACAATCTGTTACTAAGCAGTTACCTGTTAATTCCTTATCATCAAAGCGCTCAACAAGAATTGCTGGTCATCATTTTGTGACATCACCTTGCATCTTATGAAGGTTTTCCTAATGTGTAGAAAGGGAAAAGGTCAGATATCATGATTTTTAATATTATTGGGTACAGTTTTCATAATGGCACGGACTTTGAAATTGAATACGAAACAATACTGTGAAACTGAGATGCTTATGGAGACATTTTGACTTGTAGCAGAAAAGGTGTAAATTGTGGAATGAATAATGTCCAGTAAAGTGTGTTACAGTGAGCTGGCATGTAGCTACTATTAATATAGTGATTTTTTTAATAATGCTGTGTCTTTCCTGTTAAGCCAAAATGACTGTGGTGCGTAGGCACATGGAACATTTCGAGGTCAAGTCATTTACCTTTATCCCACACATCAAAAAAAAAGGAAATTGTGACTGAGAAAAAGAAGTTCCTGTAAGTTTCAGTGTTACTCTGGCTGATAAGACCCTGAAACAGCTGTTTGCATTTAACACGTACCCACCTGTCATTCTTAGAAATACACAAGAGTTAAGGATTAATACATTTGTAAGTTAATTATTGAACACAAAACATTGGCTTGACAGATACTACTTAAATACTCCACAAAATTGTTTAAATAATACCACTAATAAAATAATTTAAGTAAATGACTAATTGCCGCCATTCATGCCAGTAATGGAAAAAAATTGATGTCCCTCATTGAAACAGGTTTGACTCCCTGCAAGTGAAGAGTGACTCTGTTATTTATTCTGTTTTATAGTTTTACAGTTTTAGCTGAGCATGACTCAAAATTAAAAAAAATGCATACTCTAACACTTTAACATCTCCATATTTTACATTTAGCATTTCTGCTTTCATACCTTTTGTCTCCATCAACTGACATCCCTTGAGAAGGGCCCCATCTTCAGGTAATGTTTTGTAACTTTGGAGTTAGTCTGTTCACGCTGTACAAATTTGAGGTATACGGGTTAGATTAGGTTTTTTCATCTGAAAAATTTCGCGACCCCCCGTACACAACGTGTGTCTGATTGAGACTCAGCAGTTCCACAGAAAAAGTGACTGCGTCATCTTCTTTCTTAGCCTATTAATCATACTTTGATCAAATGCGATACTTAGCAATTATGATTGCTAAGAATTACGTTTTAAAAAAGTGAAAAGTAACTAAGTACGTGTACAATTTTGAAGTACATTTCTTGAGTAGTTCATCTTTAATCCACTACAATTCAAACATAATGTACATTATAGGCTACTCCAATACATTTATTTGCCCGACTTACTTTGCAGATACAAGCAAACAACAACTATGATGTATTATTATTGATTAATAAAATACTTACTCACTGACCTCTTTATTAGGTACACCTGTACAATCCAATCTGGAAGTCGAGTCATGGCACTTAAATGTCTTTCTTGTTAGGTTGAAGCGTTTCACTACTCATCCAAGTAGCTTCTTCAGTCTGAAGCTGAAGTTGGAAGTCCATTTATCCTCCAGGTTGGTTTCACCGACCAGAACAGGCTCAAGTGTGTGAGTAGATGTAGTAGTCAAACCTCTGCATTGCTAACTGTGGCCTTCCATGTGGATGATTATAGCAGTCTTGTGGGACCCTTTTGACCCCTATGTAGGAATTACTAGTTTACAAAGTATCTCAATTTCACTCAGCAAACAGGTGCTGCTTACACATGGGTATCAGTCAAAATGGATCAGTTTTCTGGATTACTTCATAGTGTTTCATAGTAAATCCTTCGTTTTGCCCATATGTACATTTACTACTAATTGTACTAATTTGTACTTCAGAATGCAAAACATTTATGTGTAATGAGGGGAAGGCCTGATTACACATTTTTAATGGGATGACCACCCTGAGGCACACACTCAAAGAAGGGGGCTATGAAAAATGAGTGAATAATATGCAAAAAAAAAACACAAAGTCACCTTGATATTGTGTTTTATATTTGTTAAACAATAAGTTATTAATAACAATGATGTAGTCATTTTTATAAAGATAAATTCAAAACCAGTTCTCCGTGTGCTGATGGTTCCACAGTCACGTATAGTAAACCAAAACTGTGCATGAATGCGATCATTTCTACAGTACCTCCATGCCAGCCTTCACTCGATGTAGGTGTGGCGTTTAGATAGTGTAGAGCGTTTCAAAGCCCAGTGGTTTATATTAATATTTGGCTCCACCACCCCCAATGCACCCATGAAACAAGCCGCTATCTCAATCTCACATTTTCCAGGGTGTGACGTCAGAGAAATTGATGTGAACTTGTTCATATTCTGGGAATGTGAACTTGGTACAATATAGATTGTGTGTGAACTAAACTTTTGTCAAGCTCTTTGACAAAAGAATAAACCTGAATAAACAACACTGAATCTACCCCTTCAGAAGCAGTGGTGGCACCAAGGGGCCCCAATTTCTTGCCACCCCTCTTGCCCGCCCCTGCTTCTAACCCAGTATTGTATAACCTAGTTAGACACGTTTTTTGTTTGTTCTGCTCAAATAGTCTTGCTAAAGTGCGATTTTATCCACAATGCTATACCAAACTTCACCAAAGCTGCCGACTCCTTGCTCACCCATTCAGACATGAAGAAAAATGCGTGCTGGAGGTAAAACACACCAGCGCGCCGTTCACTGTCTCAACAAATGAATCACATGAACACGCACACAGCAGAGTTTCCCTCCCAGAGAAAGTCGCTCCCTCCGTGCAGCACACGAATCACTGATCTCCGGTGAACCTGGACCACTCAGAGCGGGAGAGCCTCTGCAGAGGTCAGCCAATCGGAGAGCGCAAAATATTTCGGCTGGATGCGCCATTTTACTGCGTCCACAGCCATCCGGTAAGATGGTCCCCTTGCTTTGTCTCCCCTGACCGGAGTTGTTTCGGTGTTCAGTGGCTTTTCTTGCTTTCCTACCATCGAAAATCCGCTAATTGGATTGAAGTGTGCCACCTGTAGCAGAAACAAAACGTGTCTCTGTCGGAGAAGACATGACGATAGTGAAAAGCAGGTAGGAGCACATCGCGGCGTGTTTGTTTAGACTGTGAATTCTGCATTGATCACTGTGCTGTCTTTGCTAGCGGCGAGCCGGGCCATGGCTGTGTTGCCAGTTAGCAGGCTAGGCTAGCTGAGTTATAGCTGCTAGCTGCGCAGCCGGCAATGTTCAAGTGCACACACACACGCACGCTGAGATGTGTCAGAAACACATGCGTATGTCAGTACGTTTGTCACAGTTTCTAAAATTAACGAATGCATTCGCACAATATAGTCATTTAGCGTGATGTCTAGCTTGATAAATTCGGATGCTACCAGGCAGTGCCAGGCTGCAGCTAGCGCGCTGGGCTGTGCCATGTTATCGTCACAGGGAGGGAAGGCCCGTGCATGCATTTTCGGTGCATGCCCATGCACTGGACCCTGTATGCGCTGCCGGGATTGCAAGGTTGCCAGGGAAACGTGGGGCACTGAAAAGAAGTATCGTTACTTCTGCAGTAAATAAAGCAGATAAACATGCTAGTGTTAGCAAGCCTGGACTTGGCATCCCTGGTAGTCAGGAGTTCATGTGTTGTCAACGCAGGAATGCGCTCAGGATGAAACCAAAAAATGCAGAAGCGTGTGCTGCTCGGCTGATTTTCTCCGACTGACACAGGATGTTGGATAGATTTTAGGCCTGGGTTTGGCAGGCAGGACTGAGTAGCTACTCAATCAGCACACTGTGATGACGCAAAACGGCAAAATAAACAGCAGAGGCTCTGTCTCTGTCTCAGCGGTGTGTCCAAATACATGCATGTAAAATCACGTAAGTAAAGCTTAGTTTTAGTTCGACAGCAGTGTGATCACACAGAAACAGAGATTTTAGTGTTCACTGACGATTTCCTCTCATCTGTTGTTGCATCTTTCAAACATTGTTAGCAACTTTTAACATCGACCCTTACGTAAACTATTTAAGTATATTCATCATTTAACATTGTGTGAATGTAGCAGATGTTAAAATCATTTTTATTGTGAGACAGAGAAAAGGTGGGTGAGTAAAATGATTAAATATCTATGACTATTATTTAGGAATATTTTCATATATTCACACAAATCTGAGTTTGGGGTTTTGTTGTGTTTTTATTTTATTCAATGTGCCTGTGTTTGCCCTTTTGTTTTGTATTAGACTGCTGGGAGAACAAAAGTATTTAAAATGTATGTTTATAGCCCAAGCATTTTAAAGTTAATTCAAATCTAAAGTTAAATACAACAGCTGTAAAATTGTACTATAAAGTTCTTATCAGTATCTGGACTGTAAACCACAGTGTACTTGCATTCAATCTATTAAGCCAGCATTAAATTTAGAGATTTTAGGGCATTTACATGATCATATAAAAAGAAACAAGATTGAGGGCAGCAAGAGAAGGATAAGACATGTAACAAACTCCACCAACTTAGTATTGAATCGTGAATGTCAGGTGATGTCTGGCTTAACCATTCAGCCACCGGATGCCCCAATATCTGTAATTCAAATCAACCATACAACATCTTGATTTACCAGCATGACCATCAGAAAACAAATGTTAAAATGTCTCTCCAGGTAATATGAATCCGGCTTCTTCTGAATCAAACCTAGACCAAATGGCAGAAAAATCAGAAGAGGTAAGTATACAGTATAGTATATAATAGTCATTTGTATACATATTTCATTAATGCTGTTTTAATTAAATTAATATAATCAATCTTATATCTTTGTTAGCCTGGTAGCTCAACACAAACAATGAAGCCCTCCTCTTCTCGTAACAAGAGGTGAGAGTCGGTTCTCTTAATTGTGTTATTGTTATATTTGCATTTCCACGCTCTCAAAACTTTTCACAGTCACAACTTAAAATATATTAAAGCCTTGTGCTGACACGTTTTAGGAAGCCCGCCACAGTAGTGAAGCACACTGGACTGAATGAATCTGATGCCTCAGCCGAGAGTGAAACTGAAGGTGCCGCGTCTGACAATCCTTCAGAGACTAACACAGGCAGCACATCTAAGGGTATGAACCACACAGGTATTTGTTTATCATGATCAAGATATTGCTGATGCTGAACAGGAAGTGGATTTTTGGTAATAATTGTGCTATTCATTTCTTCAGGCACTTTAGTGATGAGGCCAGCTGGAAATGAAAATAAAGGTGCAATGAAGCTCAGAGTGGATTTCAAACAGAAACATACAGGTGATATCACTACGTTATTAGGAAACTACATTTGTTTGGTATGTTGATGTTCACAAGCGAGAACGAATTGGCTGTGTAAATGTGTAAATGAACTGGATAAGATGGAAGTGAGAAAGGATTAAAAAAAAAAGTGAAAGTAAGACTATTACTGATTAATGGTGTCTTCATTACAGATGATGCCCTGCAGAAGAAAGTAAGCTGCACTGCTTGTGGAAAACAAGTAAACCAGTTTCAGCGCAACTCAATGTATGAACATCCAGCACTCAAAGTCCTAATTTGCAAGGTAGGAAAGTAGAAATACACTATGCTTATATGCTTATTACCCCTACGTTATTAGTTGTTAGAGTTAAATTTCTCTTTTTTTATTTATTAGTAATCACACCTTTTCTTCTTCTTCTAGTCATGCTATAAGTATTACACAAGTGATGACATCAGCAGAGACTCTGATGGGATGGACGAGCAATGCAGGTACAGAGTTTATGTAACAACATTGTTTGTTAACATTAATTGTATGAAAGAGAATTAATATAGTACATGTACATAGTACTTTTTGACATGTTGAAAGTGTATCATACGGGTTTTACGTATGCACATTTCTGCATATTTGTAACTAAAATGATTTAGATGGTCAAACAAATATAACATATTACACAAAGATAACCCAAGTAAATACACAATGCAGTTGTTAAATTGATTGATTTCACTTAAGAGTTGCTAAATCATGTATAAACTGTCATTAACCACATTTTTTGGAAAGCTGAGTTAAATTTCACTTGCCACATCCACTGGCCTGATCACTGCCGTACATGTTGAATCAAGAAATCACTTAAATAAAAGCTATCTGACAAAGTGAAACTAAAAGATCTCAAAAAGCAACACATCAAGATCACGCCACAATCTAAAGAAATCCTAGAACGGATGAGAAACGAGGTAATTCACATGTATCGGTCTGGAAAGGGTTATGAAGCCATTCCTAAATCTTTGGGACTCCAGTGAACTACGGTGAGAGCCATTATCAACAAATGGAGAAAATCTGGAACAGTGATGCACCTTGCCAGGAGTGGCATGCCTATCAAAATTACTCAAAGACACAACGACAACTCGTCCAGGAGGTTATAAAATAACCTGCAGAACTCACGTGGCTGAGTTAAAGTCAGTGTTCTTGATTGAACAATAAGAAAGAGACTGGGCAAAAATAGGCCACTGCTGACTACAGGCTCGTCTTGGCAAAAAAGATCTTGATTATCCCCAAGAGTCTTTGGGCAACTTTTGGACAACTTTTTGAAATGTTTGCATCCAGTAACATTTGATGTAAAACTAAAACAGCATTTTATAACATCATACCAACAGTCTTTTCTCTCTAAAATCATAATTTAAAAACTGCATCTTTTATTTACTCAGATTATCTTTGCATAATAAAATATTGTTAAGTAAAGTGTGACAAGTATGCAAAAACATAAAATCAGGGAGGGGACAAATACTTCACAGCGCTGTAAGACTTAATTTGCTTTATGCTCTAAAATCTGTTGGACCTTTCCTTCTCCAGATGGTGTGCTGAAGGAGGCAAGCTTATATGCTGTGATTACTGCAACAACGCCTTCTGCAAGAAGTGCATTCTGCGCAACCTGGGCAGGAAGGAGCTGTCAGCTATTACTGATGAGAACTCAAAGTGGCACTGCTATGTGTGCAGGTCAGAGCCCCTGCAAGACTTGGTCTCCAAATGCCACCGTATCATGGAAAAACAAGAACTCAAGCAGCGGAAAATGGATAAAACAGAGGAACCTGAGAAAAAGAGACACACTAACAAACCGGTCAAAAAGCACAAAGCAGTTATAAATGGAAAAGAACACGTTGAAGGCTCAGGGACCATGACGTTTTCTTACAAAAGACTACAGGTACCCAAAGAACTTATAAAGAAAACAAAAAAGCTTGTTGAAACTACGACTGGTCTCAACAGCACTTTCATCCAGTTCATCCAGCAGGCATCTGAGGAGCAGGGGGATAAGTCGGTCAGGTATCGGCACTTGAAGGCCTTTAAGGCTGTGCTTGCTGATTTGAAGAAAGCTCACAGTGCTCTGGAGGAGGCTTTGGAGCCTGAGTTCAGAAACATGGAGGTGCAGAATGGTAATGAAGGACAACATGTCGTAAGAAGCACCAATGACGTTGTGGCCCTTGTAGAAAACGATCACACAGATAAGGTGGCAGTTGCAGTGGATGAGGCTGAGACACGTGAGGCGCTGAAGAAGGACCAGCATAATGAACAGGAGGTAGACGATCAGGGTTCCAATGACACAGAAATGAAAGACAGTCAGACAGAAATTGATGTAACCAAAAAGACAGTTAAAACTGAAGTCTGTGATGATGAGCTAGTGTCAGCTGGTGAAATGTCCCTAGATCAGGACATTATGTCTGTGCCACCTTCGGTTCCTGAAGAGCTTTTTCAGATGGTGGAGAGTCTCGCGGATTCCACCATGCTCTCACAGACTGACGCCAATTCGGCCACAGACACTGAAACGGACTCAAATGGAAACTCAACAGACACCCACCATCCCCATCCTAAGGTTAAGAACCTCATAGTAAAACTGACTCCTGTGCCGGTGGTGACAACCTGTGGTTCAAGGTCTTCCAGGTCCAGTAACAGAGAAAAAGATGGAGAACTGCCAAAAAAGCGTAAAGAAGAATGTGAGGAGGACAACGATGCTACTGCTCCTGATGCAGTGGATGGGACAAACAGCCCACCACCCAGCCGTCGCGCTAGTAGAGTGAAGACCACTCCCTTGAGGAAGCAGACTGACAATAAGGGCGAGGTAGAGATGTCTGAATCGGAGTCAGAGGAAGATGGTAAAAACAAGGCCAAATTCTCGAAGAAAACCAATAACACCAAAAAAGAGGATGGGAAACACACCAAAGCTTTAAAGAAAAAGACAGTTGACTCTGACTCAGATGAAGTTCCGCACATACTACTAGAGAAAGCCGCAGAAGGCAGCTCATCAACAGATGAGGAACAGGTTAACACCAATTCCAAAAAATGTTTATTCAAACTAAACAACACATCCGCACAGGATACAGACAAATCATCCAAACGTAAAAGGAAGTCTGAAAGCTGTGATTCAGATTTGGAGAACAAAGGTAAAAAGACGTCCAAGAAGAAGAGACAGAACGGCTCAGACTCCTCCAACTCTGACTCTGAACAGGACAAGGAGTCAAAGAGTAAAACGAGCACAGCAAAGAGGAGATCTAGTCGTGTGAAGAAACAAGATGAGTCAAAAGAGAAAGACCAAAACACACCTGAGAGGAAGGCGACTGAACACAGACGGTCTTATGAAAAGAAGCGCAAGGGAAGGAACCCCAAAGTAGCTGCCAAGCTGGATTCATCCTCCAGTGAGGAGGAGGAGGAGCAGCAGGCTGAAGGTAGCTCTGGAGAGGACAGTGATGAGCAGAAGATCAAACCCATTGTGGAGGATAGTGTGGTGGGAGGCAGTGGAGCTTTTCATCAGTCCTCAGGTAATTTGGTCTAGAAGAGTGTTGAGAGTGTTGTTTGGTGCTCAGCTTCTGGCTAAAGTTCAGCGTTTTAGGAACTATGCTTTTTCTTTTTTCTTTTTGTTTTTTTACTGACATTCAAATGAGACAGTTGATACACTCGTGACTGTATGGTAAATGAGTAGCTGGAGCAGCAAGCAGTTAGCGTATAGAATATAAAAAGGGAATAACTAACCTGGTTCTGTCCGAAGGTAACAAAACCCACCTAGCTCAAATGTGCATTTCATAAATATATAAATATTTAATGACTAACATGCTCAACATGTGTGCTGGCATCATGTGTACTATTTTGTTGTGCAGGAGATGAAGTAGATGATAAAGAGAAAGTGACCCGGATTTGTGAAGAAGGTGACGACGACGACCCTGAAAACAGGTACTTAAATAAATAAATTGCAGAGATACTTTCCACTGGGAATAAAGACGATCACTCAAGAGTTATTTATATTTACTGTTTAGTCAGATTAAATTAAT
>JAUBNQ010000002.1:9438140-9448410 GCA_032353495.1 Ctenopoma kingsleyae | reverse complement strand
ATTTAAAATGTGTCCATGAATTTAAACATGTTTTGCCACTTTCTTGTCTGTACATTGAAGTATTCTAAAAGTATTTTTTTGCGAATAATGCAAACCTTCTGTTTTTCCTTTTGTGTCTTTTTTTTTTCTTTTCTTTTGAAGGATTGCAAAGAAAATGCTTCTTGCCCAAATAAAATCCAACTATTCTTCTGGAGACGAAAGCTCCTCTGATAATGAAGCAGCAGACACAGACGAGAAGCCATCAAGGAAAGTTAAAGTGGATGAGGATGAAGAAGAGCAGCAAGGTAGTGCTCTCCAGTGAACCCTAGCCCATTTTCAAAAGAGCTCATTTTATTGTGTATCATCTCTGGTTTGTTTCTTCTTGAAGACGATACAGAAGACTCTGGTTCGGATGTTGAAGTGAAGAAACGTGGCCGACGCCATAAACTGCTTCGTCATAAACTCTCACTGAGTGAGGGTGAATCGGGGGAAGAGAAGACAGAGAAGAACAAGGGGGGCAAGAAGAAATCTGGGCGGAAAGGTTCATTCCAAATTTCTTTTAAATGAATTTGCTTCGTGTATAATGTCTAACAGAAGCAAATGTTCTGAGATCAACAATTGACATTATTTTTTTTTGTTTGTCAGTGGACAGTGACGACTCTGCAGACTCAGACTTCGAAAAATCCGAGTTCAGTGCAGAGTCGGGGATAAGCGAGGAGGTTGCTCAATCAGACGACGACGACGACGGGAAGCGTCGAAAGACAAGGTGAGGGATCCATCTCCAATTAATTAGTGGTGGTAATTAGCTCACTGCCACTTAATCTAGATCCATACGCTGCTCTTGCTCAGACGAACTTTACTGTGTTTAAGCAGAGCAGCGAAGAAGAAGGATGAAGAGAAACAGAGAAGTTACAAGCAGAAGAAGAAGCGACGCAGGATCAAAGTTCAGGATTCCTCTTCAAGCAATGAGAAGGTGTTTAAAATGCATTGCAGTTGGTAGTAGTTTTCATTTATCCTAAGTTTTTTTTTTTTTTTTACATGGCAGGATTTGCCAGTTGGTGGAGATGGACCCACATAACGTTTACTAGTCAAGTCATGCACAACTCTCAAAATGCTATTTGAACTTACCCCTGGAGTGTGTTGTGAGGATTATTGAGGGCTCAAATTAATCATAGAGTAGCTCGATCATAGGAAGTGAAATTCTTTTTACCTAAGGGCAGAAGATCAGAGGGCTGAAGTTAATGTTCATTTTCACAGAGTGGAGAAGAGGATGGTGAGGAGCAAGATGGAGATGAAGACGGAGATGGACGGAAAGGACGCAAAAAGATCCGCAAAATCCTGAAGGACGACAAGCTGCGGACAGAGACGAGAGATGCTCTGAAAGAAGAGGAGGAGAGAAGAAAACGTATAGCTGAGAGAGAGGCACTTAGGGAGAAACTTCGTGAGGTAAAAATGAAAAGTCCCGTTCTGTAATACACACATTGTATGTTCAGAGGTCTGAGGTGATACATTTTCAACTCTAGGACCATGTAGTCTCCTGATAAAACTGAACTGTCGAAAACTGAAGTGCTGTGGTGTATTTTGAATTATTAGTTAGGAGATAAAGGACAGAGCTCTGTATTGTGTCTGTAATAAAATGACATTACATTTTTTATGCATTTAAAGTTTCGGTTTGTGTTTTCAGTGTCGCATATTGGAGTGAATAATGATTCTATTTGAAATGAATCAATTTAAAATTAAGTCTTCTAGTTCATTAGAAGAAATTAAACAACGCAGTATAATTGTGCGTTTGAATAAATAGGGGATGTGATGAGGAAGAGCTGAACACCCAGAATATGAAAAGCACTATCAACACTTAATTAAAAGTTGTAATACTTGATTGACATATTTTCATGTGACTTCCCGTCCCTGTGTCTGATCCTTCTTCAGGTGATTGTGGTGGAGGAGTCTTCTCAGGTGACGTGTCCCATCACCACCAAGCTGGTGCTGGATGAGGACGAAGAGACCAAGGAGCCTGTGGTTCAGGTGCACAGGAACCTTGTTACGAAGCTCAAACCACATCAGGTTGATGGTAAGGACAAAATAAATCCAGTTCATAATGACACAGATGCCTAAGAGCAAAATTAAACCAGACTGTATGTGTAACACTGAATTCCTCTGGACTAATGCAGCTGTCGTGTTTTGTTTCAGGGGTACAGTTTATGTGGGACTGCTGCTGTGAATCTGTGAAGAAGATTCAGAAGTCTCAGGGCTCTGGCTGCATCCTCGCTCACTGTATGGGTCTTGGAAAAACTCTACAGGTACAGAGGAGGGCATATCATACTTTTCTGTTGCCTTGGGATATAAATGTCTATGTAGAAAATTATACTTTACCCATACACGTGGAAAGACATGTCGGCTGTTTTTAGGCTATTTGCATCTCACCTCTGAGTATTAGAGATGACCTTCAACCTGGGTTTTGACTGTGCTGTTTTTTTTTTTTTTTTTGAGGTCAGGCTACCTTAACTGCTCATCAGTGTGAGAGATTCCGGTCAATCCTATGATGAACTGTCGTTGCCCTCTTAATTATATTTTAAAGGAGACGTCCTCAAAGAGGAGCTTGTCTCGGGCCCATGTGATATATCAGCCTTATGTCATGTGCTGGAAAATTATTTTGTGTTGAGTTTGAGTGTTGGCCGTGTAAATATGCAATGATTTGAAATAGTTTGCTGTTCACATTAGATTTGCTTAACTGAGGTTGCTGTTACTTTCGGATTCTGTCAGTCTTGTGCAAACTGAAGCCGGATGCAAAATTTGTTAGCTCTTTAAAATCTATAATAGTTCCAGTAAGGGCCTATAAGAATTTTATAAACAAACTGCTAAACCCTGGTGAGTGAATCTGTCTGCAGAGCTATGTTTTGTCACACTGAGTTTATCTGTGTATATTCTTTTGCCCTGTAGGTGGTGACATTCCTTCACACTTTGCTGCTTTGTGAGAAACTTGATTTCACTACCGCTCTGGTGGTTTGCCCTCTGAACACTGTCCTTAATTGGCTCAATGAGTTTGAGAAGTGGCAAGAAGGAATGAAGGATGATGAAAGTTTAGAGGTAATGAGTTGCAGCTGTAACCGTCAAAGTGTTCCAGTCAACACACACCTGACCCGTTTGTGTAGATGTTTACACAACATGTTGATCTTTGATGTGTTTAATAGGTGACTGAACTGGCCACAATAAAGAGGCCACAGGAGCGAGCTTACGCCCTCCAACAATGGCAAGAGACGGGCGGCATCATGATCATCGGCTATGAGATGTACAGAAACCTGACACAGGGCAGGAACATCAAGAGCAAGAAGCTCAAAGAGACCTTTCAGAAAACACTGGTAGATCCAGGTACAGTGCTGTGTAATGCATCTCTATATTACTTTTCTGTAATATTTGCTAAAGTAACCAAGATGTATACATGATCTCTTTGAAGTGAATGACCACAAATTCTGTATATTTTTATGCTGATTTAGGCTTCTGTTTTTCTGATATCAGTTTTGTGGCAATGTGACCTCAGTGTGAACAGTCACATCTGAATAAATGCAACTTATAGATCCTTTCAAGATTACATTCATTACAGTGTTTGTAGTTGTTGGTTCATTATACAAAATTACAGTGAAGCTAGTAAGAAAGATGGACGTCTGTTAGGTTTTGGTGGTTGGACTCATGAATAAACATAGTAGAATGAGTTTGGACTGACATGAGTGTAAACTACAACATCACTGGTTAGCAGAGACATACAATTGCATTCCAGCAATTCTAGTTTCAAGTTTCTTTCCTTCTGTTTTTCCACACATCATAAGCTTTTCTTTTCGTTTTTTTTTTTTTTTTTTTTAATTTGTTGGACACCAGGTCCAGACTTGGTGATATGTGATGAAGGACACATCCTGAAGAATGAGGCATCTGCAGTGTCCAAAGCGATGAACTCCATCACGACAAGGAGAAGGATTGTGCTGACTGGAACGCCTCTGCAAAACAACCTTATTGAATGTGAGATTACTTTGTTATATAACGATGCTGTTTATTTTGTGTGGTTTTGGATGTATATAAAACTTGTGATCTTTTTCTACTTACTAGATCACTGCATGGTGAACTTCATCAAGGAAAACCTGCTTGGATCTGTTAAGGAGTTCAGGAACCGCTTCATTAACCCCATCCAGAATGGTCAGTGTGCCGATTCCACACCACAAGATGTCCGGCTCATGAAGAAGAGGGCTCATATCCTCTACGAGATGCTAGCCGGCTGTGTCCAGGTTAAAAAAATGGCTAAAAAACTTAAAAACTCTTTGATCCACCATTTTTTTTTTAGCACCTAAAGAGAGATTTATTTCTGCTTCCTACAGAGGAAGGATTACACAGCTCTCACCAAGTTCCTGCCTCCAAAACATGAGTATGTGTTGTTGATAAGAGTGACTCCACTCCAGTGCAAACTCTACAGATACTACGTGGAGCACTTCACGGGTGAGTTCCTTCATCTAATAAAAATTATTGTTGCACAGGCGCAAGGTGTTAAGAATTTTTGGAATATGTCTGCAGCACAGCTCAGACAGAGATTTAGCGTAGTGTTAGAATAAAACACAATTCAGCAATGGAAAACCTCTGTAGTCTAGGACTAGGCTAAATCCTCCTGCAGGACTCTTTCTTGTAAAAGTGCTCTTTTGACTTGATGTCAATTAGTCAGACAAGGTTTCTAGATAAATGCAAGGCGTTTCTGGTCTTTCACTTTTTCGTGCTGCGTTTTTAAGTCGTTTAGTGAACTTTCCTCTCTGAATGTAGCCTAGAATGTCTGTGTGTGTATAAAGGTGGCAGCTGGCATGGTGCCGCAGGCAGGGTTTAAGCCCAGTTTCCCACGTCTCCCTAATGAAGAGCCCTGGGAGAGCAGGAACAGAGGGAGGGGGCGATTGTGGGGGCATAAAGGAAAGGGAAAGAAATTTCTAGGGAGGAGGGGCCAGGGGTTTTACACCAAAAGTGAAAACAAAGACCAGGAGAGTTGGTATGTTAGAAGAGGAGTGACTGGGGGGTGTTTGATGGTATGTACTGTGCCTATTTAGGCTGGGTTGTTCATAGGCCGCAGTGTTGATGCTGTGACTGTGGCTCTGGGCCTCAACAGTGGTGTTTTTGCATTTTTGTGTATGCAAAACCCACCATAACTTCTGACCTCTTGGGGTCAGTGCAGGGCAACATGTAGAGCAGGTACAACGTTAACATTTCAGTAGCCACTTCATGAATCATGAAGCCGGTGATTGAACATGCTGTCTGACATTTACTAGATTTGATTTGTTTTGTGTGAAAAACAACACAGTCGTTTGGGGGACTGGGATCAGGCTTTAACTTTTGTGACACTGCCTTTCCACATTGCCTGTATTTATCAAGAAATTGAGGGCAAGCTGTCAAGTATATAATGCAAATTCACATCAGTCTTCCTCCTCACACTCTTTCCCTTGTGTGCAGGTGTGGGGAACGCTTTGGAGGGGGGCCGTGGCCGTGCAGGGACCAAACTCTTCCAGGATTTCCAGATGCTCAGCAGAATCTGGACCCATCCCTGGTGCCTTCAACTGGACTACATTAGTAAAGAAAACAGGGTAGGGATACACACTAAAACACACAAAATGCAAACTGAAAAACTGGAGCTACATTGGTGCAAATCACAAAAACAATATAAACGTGGTGAAGAACAACACAAATTGCAACTATAGAAGAATTTTTCCCTTATCCATCATTTCTGCTACCCAACTCTTTGTTTTGTTGACCTGTATAACCAAACAGTTGAGCCTGAACACAAATGCACTCTTGCAGGGTTTCTTTGATGAGGACAGCATGGATGAATTCATAGCTTCAGAAACCGAAGAATCCTCCATGAGTCTGACCTCTGAGGACGAGAAGATTAAAAAGTAAATTAACACAGTACATTTAAACAGAGATGTCCTTATTGAACGGATCTTCTTTTTTTTTTTTTGCATCTGGTCCTGTTATTGACCATCTCTCATTCAATGTTCTCTCTTCCTGATAGGAAAAAGAAGCAAGGAAAGGGAAAAAAGAAGGGATCTGATGACTCAGACAGCGATGATGTGGAGGTCATCAAGGAGTGGAACACCAGCTCTCGTGGCAGAAATGGGGAGGGTCGAAACAGGGCAGAGTCTGTAGATGAACGTAAGTTTGGTACATTAATTACATATTAGGTGGCATTAAAAGTAGTACCAGAGGGAGCAGAACTGTAGGGATCGATCACCTTCTTGAAAAAAAGAAGGTAGGCTAGCAGACACTAGTTCTGTTAGTGCCTGCATGTTTGTTTTTTGGTGGGGGTACTCTAGTTTTTTCCCACAGTCCACAGTCAAGACATGCAGTTAAAAGACATACAGTTAGGTTAATTAGTGACTATAAATTGCCTGTAGTTGTGATTGTTAGTGTGGATGGCCTCTGTATGTCTGCACTGAGATAGACTGATAACCTGTCCAGGCTGTACCCCACTTTTCGCTCAGTGACCGCTGGAATCAGCTGTAGCACCCCTGTGACTTTAACAGGATAAGTGATTTAGAGAGTGGATGTATGGAGTTCTGTCATTTGTTGATGCTTCTTAGGGAGAAAAGGGAGTGCTTGGATTGATGCATCTAACATCTGCACACACTGTTGTAGCATAGTAGAGGAACATGTAATACTGAAGCTCAATATTAGCAGCACGAAGTCTTTGTGAGTTTGTTGTTTAGAAACCTCGCTGACTACAAGAAGAGTAATCTCTAACATCACAAACAGCTCGGCCCTCTGGCTCCGCACCAGGGAGTCCCACTGCCGACTGGCACAAGGAGTTTGTCACTGAGAATGACGCTGAGATCTTGGAGCACTCTGGGAAGATAATGATCCTCTTTGAGGTCCTGCGCATGGCAGAGGAAGTAGACGATAAAGTGTAAGTGTATCTGCACTCTTAGGGAAGCTGTTCTGCATTTGGTTGTTAGCATGACTTGAGTGTTTGTGTTAATCACAGAGTGACATGTGGCGATAAAGTGACATTTCTATCCTAATGCTTCCTTAGGTTGGTGTTCAGCCAGTCTCTTATCTCCCTGGATCTGATAGAGGATTTCCTTGAGCTCGCTTGCAGAGCTAAAGATGAAGACAAAATCTCTCCGTACAAAGGTAGTGCAGACTGACAGGTCCTTTCTGTCTTTTTTTTTTTTTTTTTTTTTTGTAGTTCACTCTCTATTTTCTGTAGATGACATGAATGTTAAACTTACTGTGTTGTATGATTTTTAATTTGCATATGATCAACTTTAGTCTGAATGTTTTGAATGGTTTATCTTGTTGATGGTTTCCTGATGTACTAAAATCACCAATTATCAAGCCAGCTACTAAGCTACAGCACTCGAATCCAGTTGTCTGTCCTGAGGTTAATTTTTATAGTTTGTACATTTTTGTGTTTGAACTGACTAAACTGTGTGAGCTGTAAACATTGTTAACATCACTCTGAAGAAGACTGAAGTATTTTCTTATGGAAATGCAGGTTTTACACTCAGAAGACAGCCTACATGCAACATGTATTTTTGTACATGCTGATGTGCTTACTACCCTTGAACACACACAGACACACCGCCTCTGGTGTAAGGTCATGTTCCTAATTAAACTCGAGCAGCTGTTTTTACTTTCATTTTGAAAATGATTAGACCTTGACTTTATATTCCGCAAAAAAATGTTTGCTCAAGGGTTTGTAATTTGTAATGAAAAGATCACAGTGCTGTAATTGGAAACATACTGAAATGTTGGTTATGAAGACTGGTAGGGGGTTGGCCATCTTGAAGGCTAAACACGGCTGGCTCACAACCATCTATCTGCTCTCTGCTAATACCCAAACTATGTCCTTTTGACAAGGAAAAGGCCTGGCTAATCGTGAGGTGTTTTTGAAGGTTTTGCGCAGCGTAAAAGATGATGTTGAATAGTTGAAAGTGATTCTCTACCTGTCATGCGTCTGTGAAGGTGAAGGAAAGTGGTTCAGGAACATTGACTACTATCGTCTGGATGGCTCCACAAATGCGACCACCAGGAAGAAGTGGGCTGAAGAGTTTAATGACACCAGTAACACAAGGTAGCCTTGCTTATATTTAAATAGTATTACACTACATCTAAAGCAAAATGCGCAGCAGATGCAGAATCCTTGTTAACTGTACTCCCACTCTAACAATTTCCCAGAGGTCGTCTGTTCCTCATCTCCACCCGAGCTGGGTCCCTTGGCATCAACCTGGTGGCAGCCAATAGGGTCATTATCTTTGACGCCTCCTGGAACCCCTCCTATGATATCCAGAGTATCTTCAGGGTATACCGCTTTGGCCAGCTTAAGACCGTCTACGTCTACAGATTCCTGGCCCAGGTGAGCTTCACATTTCGTTTTGTTTATTTCTACAGATACTTCAGCTTCTCCTGGAATATTACAGTTATGAGAAAGCAAAGAGAATTCACCCCAACCAGTAATAACAGTTTACATGTTTGGGCTGCAGTTGGTAATGAAACTGACAGAACCGACAATATTTAAAGCACCTGCTGCTTCAGTGGCTTCAGTCACTCTTGCTTCAAACACCAATGCAGGATAAGATAATATCCCCAGTGTTCTTACTGTCACATAAGTAAAACTTTTTCTTTGTTTCATTCTCTCCGTTCAGGGTACAATGGAGGAGAAAATTTATGAACGGCAGGTAACCAAACAGTCTCTGTCGTTCCGAGTGGTGGACCAGCAGCAGATTGAGAGGCACTTCACGATGAACGAACTGGCTGAACTCTACACCTTTGAACCAGACTTGCTGGATGATCCCTCGGAGAAGAAGAGCAAGAAAGCCACTCCCATGCTGCCTAAGGTAAACATGCATGCGTGTATGCCGGTGATGAATTCAGCTAGTTAAAATGTGTTTTGATGCTGGACCAAGAATCATTATAGAAATTAAAATTAGAATAAATCAGACATGTAATTGGACCTTGATAAACCACTCACAGAGATTTCATGGTTTTCTTTATACCAAGCCTCAGAGGAAATGCTGTTTTGTAAATGCCAAGCTTGTTTTTTTGGGGTTTTTTTTTTTTCTAAACTTGCACCAAGTAGGATGTTCTTCCTTTTGAAGTGTAGCACTTCATTATAGACACAGTGCCAACTCGTATCCTTCTTTTTGTATTTCTTCACATTTCCCTTCATAATTCTGTGTTTGGATTTTCTCTCAGGTGCTGTGTCACTATTCAGGCCCCCTGGGGTTTAATAAGAACACGCAGCCCTTACATGGGCCGTCCAACCCTGCACAGCTGCAGAGATTCGTCTGTTTACTGCTATTTACTAAATATTATTCTCATTGCAACACTGCTGCTGCCCTGCTATAAACCTGCACTCCTCTTTTTCTTTTTTCATTCATTCCTTGCTGTCTTTTACTTCTCTGTTGATCTTTGAATTACTCCCATCTTTTCCCGCTGCATCCCCTTTGCGGTCTTGGGGTTTATTCAGATCCTCTTAAGTGCTTTTACGTCTTTGTTTTGGTTTGACCTGGGTTACTCTGCGGACATCTGTGGATAAAAGAAACACCATATATCCAACTTGCCTGCTCTTTCACTGTACAGCCAAGAGGACTTTCAGTGCACCTTGATACCTTGGAAAGTCTGTTTTCCATTTACACTGTCAAAAGATCTTTATCGGTATTGCCTTCATGGGCATTAACAGGTAGGAACCCTGCGTGAATCCACTCAGCTGGCAGCTGATGCCATTGCTCTCACCTTCTGTGTTCTTCTAAACCTTTCTTACAGCGCTGAGCAGCACAGTTGGAGGTTTAAGAGGAAAGATGTGTTCATTGAGCTGCGGCCTGTTAGATGTGTATGATCTTTAATGAGCCCAGTGACATTTATGTGACACAGTATTAGAAACGGAGAGACTGACAAGTTCTTTAACAAGCTGACCTGTTTTGGCCGTCAGGTTAACTATGATGTGGCAGCAGGACTGCAGTATTACGGAAGGAATTTGCCGTCTGGAATGATGAGAAGATGAGTCAGAGACCCTTCGTCCCTTTCAGCCAACAACTCTGCACAGAAGGAGAAAATGATTAAAGCCACAGTGGAAGGAGTTTTGTGCTTCTTCATACTGGGCAGTGCTGTTTTCTCAGCCAGTGACGGCATATTGCCCTAAAACACACATGTCACAGAGGCAGTGTTTGATATTTGTGCTTGAGAAGCTTAGTTAAACTTTTTTGTCTCATCTTCTCATGTGGAGGGGAAAACTCACTACAGAGTTTTTTTGTGGTTTATTCCACCCAACCTA